>VUQJ01031099.1:0-13148 GCA_015108635.1 Andinoacara biseriatus
TTATATATAAAAGTGTGTGTGTGTGTGTGTGTGTGTGTGTGTGTGAGAGAGAGAGAGAGAGAGAGAGAGAGAGAGAGAGAGAGAGAGTGAGAGAGAACCAGAAAGTGTAGATTAATTACAATTCCATTGTGGTTGTACTAAAAGTTGGATTGAATTTTGTTGCTAAATTGTTACAAACTGAGTTTCTGACTTTTTTCCAATCCGCTGGGCCCTTGAACCCTGTATGGGTACCCTGTATTATTGTGATGCCTCAGTAGTACTTTGGTGATAAATAATAGATAGACCAGGTGTTACATGATGCTTCCCAGACCCTTTGTGTCTCAGGAAAACCACAGCAAAATTTCTGAAGAATAAAAATCTCTTTGAATCATCATGTTTTTTTTGATACTCTAAATACTCTTTAATACTCTAAATACTATTAGTAGGCTCAATATTTTGTCATTGCATTTACGTTGTTCCACATCTAACTGGCCATCACAGTGATTAAAGAAATGCAATGCAGGCTGGAAGTGCCTTGTTTCAGGCTCTTTCACCTGAGACTCGTATACCTCTCATCCATAAGGCAATGCTTCTTAAACAATATTAGGACTCCAGATCCTGTTTCGTGCTGTGCCGACCAAACATCCATCTCTGAAAACACAATTTGCTGGCAAAGAAGCTGCAGTGAACTTTGTAGTGGAAGAGACTTGCTGTGATTTTTCTTTCCTGGTAAAGCAAAATGGTGAAAAGTTAGGATCATGAGAAATGTTTTGCTGGTGTGTTTGTTAAGCATGTCCTGGAGCTGTAGGGAGCAGTGTACTGGGAAAACGGTGCATTATGGAAGAAGTGAGGGAGGGAACTGGCAGGAGAGGTGGGGGGGTGGGTGGGGGGGGATCTTTGATGAGGCCCCGGGAGTGTCTCTAATGAGAAGCAATGTGAGGGAACTGCTTCTTTCTTTCACTGCAAACAGAGCTGTGCGACAATGGTATAATGAAGCCAAAGACATAACCAACGGCCGTAATTAAAAATCACAAAATCACCATTCTGCTTCATGCCTTCAGAAATGCAAACTCCAACACGGGAGATGATGCTGGGCTTGCTTTGACAGTGTGATTTATACTATATCCAGAACCTGAAATGAGCAATTCATTCTGTGATTAGTCATTTTAGCAGACATCAGAAAGGCCAACAATAATATGTGAGATTCATCATATTAAATAGTAGGTCTTGCTTATATAACCATGGTCTATTAATCACTATACATGGCAACTTTCAAAATCCCTTGAGACATTTCATTCAAGTCACAGTAACAGTATTTATAGTATAGAAGACTAGTTATTTAATTTTGTTTATTTATTTTTTCGTTTGTAGTTACATTGTCAAGAGCAGCTGTGCTGAGAATGCTGAGTTCTGCCAATGTGGAACGTCATCATTTACATCAAATAGTGAATTCTTACGGTAAACAGACACTGCGAACCAAACCAGAGTAAGCCTCACTTACAGTACGTGTAATGAAAATGGCATGAATGGGGATTGAACATTAGCATGTAGCATGTGGGGCAGGAGGCATGTGTGACTGATTGGGGTTACCCTGTACAACAATATTAGATCTCCTTTTTGTTTGAGAAGTGCTACCCGCACACCTTTGCACTGGCACATCTACAATCCTGTTGTTGTTTTTTTGTCATCTTTATTAACCTGGTTTCTCTTCGTTGATTCATCCTTTGTGCTGATTGGCTGCAGAAGACTCACACGCACTCATATGAAGCCTGAGAGCATGGAGAACGCTGCCTGTATCATTCTTGCTCCCACTTACCTCCATCAGCACCAGCATTATTCCATAATCACACTTTGCAGTTTAGCTTTGTTTATTAGTTAGAAGTGACTGGCAATTCTGTTTTGAGTTGTGATTCTATTGGTTGAAGTTATTAATATTATTTTATGAGAGAAGCCTGAATCCAATATTCCATTGTGTGGTTGGCTCATGGTCTTCTTCCTCTTTTGTTTTTGCTGGTACTTCAGTTTATCCTATTAGTGTTTGATCCTTGTAAGTAATTATGTTTGCATCATTTGAAGTTTGTTAAACTGCGGCAGCATTGTGGTATCTTATATGTAGGTTTCTTTGAGCCATGGATTTAGGGACTGTAACAAAAGGAACTATGAATTGTCAGCAGTGCATTCTTATTCAACACACTGACCACCCCCTTGGGTTGGTTGCCTGGATGCATGAATGGTGGACTCAGGACACTGATTTCACTGGCAGAAAAAGAGGTGGTCCAAATTCAGAAAGGGGAACTAAATTAACCAATTAGTCAATCAATTAAATAAAAGTATCAAAAACCAGAAGTGGCAAAAGTACAGACATTCTGTACTTAAGTAGAAGTACAAATACTTGTGTCAAAATAAATCCTCCAGCATAAGTTGAAGTACTGATTGAACTTCTTTACCCAAGTAAAAGTAAAAAAGTACAGGCTCTAAAATATTCTTACGATATTAAAGTAAATAGTACATCTTTGGAGGACATTTTTACCAATCTAAGTGAACCTCGTGTCATTGTCATAATCTACACTGGCTGTCCTCTCTCAAACCTCCCCTTTGGGGAGGAATTCAGAAGTTCCCGCCCTTCAACCTACTCACCTAGGTCTCATCAGCCTCATCAAGCACTGAATAAAGGGACGGGCTCTCCGCCAGCTTGTCTGCCTCAGTAGAGTAGAAATCATAGAAATCAGGCTCACCTCAGTTTTTCTTCTATCCTTGTGATTCCCTTGTAACCTTTCTATTCTTGTCTCCAGAACTCACCTGCTGGCTGGAGAGTGTTTCGACTTAGTTCCATCTCCTCTCTTCTCCTGCAAGCTGGTGCTTGCTCTCTTTGGAAACTCAAAACTTTAAACTTACCTCGTGACTCTTGCCTGCCTGCATGTTCACCCTCCCACGGAAACACTCCCAGAAAAAACGGTGCTCTTTCCCTCCTCACGATCTGACCCCTTCAGAAACTCAAGTATGTCTTCTCACTCTCTACCTGTTCCATCTGAACCCAGACCTTGGGAATAACTCTTGTCTCATTGTTCTCCTGTTGAACCTCCCCTCCTTCAACCAGGAAATAGGCATGATCCCCAGAAGTACTCTGCAACTCCCAAAACTTCCAAAAATAAAATCTGTACATAGTTATTTTTTGCGTCACCAGTGGTTCTGCACTTGGGTCCATTGTAGTTATTGACCTACCGGCCGTGAAAGTTATACTACTATCATAATAAAAATCTTTATATAAGGGAACATGAATTTTGCTTCAATTTAAGTTCAAATCCTAATGAAATTACTCCACTTGAACATTTGTTCCATGGAGCTAAATTATTATAGTCAAGGATTAAACCAGGATTTGGCATGTGTGAATCCTAAGATTACTTGTAGTGGTGCAGTATGGCGAAAAAGATCACTTAGAGTCATACAGATATAAGCAGATGTTATTAGAGCTATCATGGCTGATTTCCAACCCCTAGACACTCTAAAGCTAGTATGAAGGTGGAATTCAGCAAGTGAATCTAACCAGCTCCATCACTTTAATAGACTGATGTCTGTCACCCCTGATGTACCCTAACATTGACCATGAATACTACAGCCTACTCTGTACCAGTTAAACATAGTACATCACTGTAAACTTCACCACATACTGCAAACTAACCAGTCTAGCCTGCAACCTTTGAATAAAAACAAGTTAGTTTATTTCAATTCGTTTTGCAGATTTCACAATATGAAAGAAGATAACTTCAGCAACACATCATGTACACCCCCCAGACCCCCCAAAAAACTCTATAATAAAATAAATGAGGGCATTACATGCAAACTTTAAATTTCCAGTTTATCAAACGTTACTGAGTAGTCCTTACCTGTTAAAAAAAACTAATCTCTTTTCTTCCTTTCCTGTCTTGTCTTTCTAACATTTTTCTCCATCTCTGAGTGAAGTTATCTCACATTCTTTTCGCTCCCTGGGAAATGAAGAAGCTGTACTTTTAGCTAGCAGACACATTGTGTGACAAACTGCACAGACACACTTTGCGTGCTTGCTGAGATTTGTTGAGCTGTTAGAAACAATGCATTTGAAATTACCTGCCACTTTATGCTCACTCCTCTTCTATAGAGCTAGCTGGATGCTGAAATGCTATGACCACAACTTACGAACATCTGCACCAAAAACGGATGTCCAGCTTATTTGACTCCTGGGTATAGTACAATAAATGATGTATAAATTATATTTTTTGCCTCTTTCATTTCTTCATTTGTGATAAGAACTAGAGATGGATGCACCAATAGGATCGTCTTTTATGTGTTATTGTTCCCTCCATTTAGGTTGAACTCAGTTTGATGTCTGGAAGGCACTGAGTAATGGAAAATAATGACTTTCCTCAAATGTCTTAAACCTCTGTCAAAAACAACTCTCTAAAACTAAGGGCATATTGCACGATGAATGGAATTCGTCTATACATAGAGGCAGCTTCTTGCCTTTGATGGTGTTGCACTCAGATTTGTGCTAGTGGCTTTTTTTTTAGTCTGCATTGTACATACATGTAAGAAGGAGGGGAGGTGGCCTTCTGAATAACAAAAGCACAGAATCAAACAAGATTCATTCCATGGAAAGCTTAAATTTGGTGATTAAACAAATACATAAGCACACTAACTGCTTCTAAAAATATTTTATATGGCAGAAAATCCTGACAGGACCAACTAGACCTTTTTCTTGAGCTGAAAGATTTGAAGTTGTACTGTTTAACATCTGTGAACTCAACAAACACTTTCATAATCCATCCATGAAAAATCAAAAAAAAAATTATAATATGTGATGGCACACTATGGAAGACGGGTGGAAAGATAACAAACTGTCTAAGTGTCAGGGATTTGTCAACATTTAAACAGACAGCCTGCTTTTTTTTACTGTCTCTCAACCGGTATGTCTGCCCACACACAGTACATCACCAGCAAACAATTTTCCAATTGACTGCACTTGTGCATGTACTTATGTGCGCAAACAAATTTATGTATGTTTTTACTGCATTAATAAGAGTGTGTGTTCATCTCTCTCTGTGTTTTAGCCAGTGAACGTATTTCACTCTTCTTCAGTTCCACGGCCAAATACAGATTACATCAGTCACATAAAGACAGTCATAAAAAACATTAAATACCCACTGTTCAATCCACATTCTTGTTCACCTGCTCTTTCCAACCTGAAGTGTGCAATAAATTAATGTGCGTGTTCATGTGTGAGTGAACAGAGACAAAATGCGCATTCAACATTGTCAATTATCTCAATTTGATGCCATCATTTAAACAGTTTGCTCAGGTTTAAATTTCTTATTCTTGCTGAAAACCTGGCTGAACCCTGAGCTAAGACTGAAAGAAAAAAGCAAAACACAAACACACAGAAAATGCAGTGCGTAAGAGAAACGACTGTTGGCTTAGGTCAAATACACTCTGGCAAATGTTTCAGTAGTACAACACTGCAATGAAAGATTGAGGATGACTAACACAGAAAGTAGATTAGAGTGACTTATACTATTTATTCAATGATTATTTGCTGCAAAGTATGATTTTTCTCATTACCAGGATCCCCCTTTTATCACAACAGTTCAACAGTCTTATTATGGTAATGGATATAAAGATAGCACGAAGAATAATGTGCTCCATTATGTTGTCACTACTGTATATTTAATAAACCACTAGGAAGAAAGCAATATGCTTTCGGAGGGTGTGGTGTCCAAATGAAAAGGAAATGAACACTTAAATTTTACAATATTTTGTTATAGTAACAAAACCAAGATGATTTATTTAACACTAAAAATAATTTATTAAACACAGAAAAATGTCTTTATCATAAACAGTAAGTTGAAATGACAGACCATATTTAATCAGACTCACGTTTCAGCTCATGTCACACCTGGGAATTGCTAATTAAAAATCAATGCTTTAATGCAGCTTCATCAGCACACTCCATTTCACAGGCCACGTGCAGGTAGTTTTCTTCAATTTTTAATTACACTTTGCATGCTAATATGGAAAACAAACCAAACATTTACCAGTAGGGACACCTTTTCATTTCACGGTGGGATGCTCTCTTGTGTTTATGAAACAAGTGAGAGTGTCTGCCAGTGCATTACACACGGATGATGTGTGTCTTCTTACCATCTGAGCTTAATTAGCTAGTTAGAAAATCAGCTAAATATCTCGCGACTGATGATGCTTTTGCCCAAGATGTGAGTACCACGTTTTCTAAGTCTGATAAGACTGACATTGTGTAACAACATTAAACTTGGCTATTTCAGCAGCTTTTTTGAGGATTCTTCCGGTCATACTGTGTAATCTGCATGTTTTGAAAGGTATGCTGAGCTCCAGGATGACACTTGAACTAAAGAGGGCAGCTCACAATAATTCAACCCAGACTTGGAATTCTCTGCATGCATTTGACAAATGTCAGATGCATGCAGAGAATTTACTGTATGTAAATTGACATTTGTCAATTTACATACAGTGTCAGTGCAAAATATGAGGTGCCTCAGAGACGAGTTTCTGTTTTTGCCTAATTTCTCCCATTAACTTTTAACATATTGTAGCATAGGCTGATACTGTAGAAATAAATAGAAAAAAATAATATAGAGAAGGTTCATAGAATACCTTTGCATTTAATGTTAAAATTTTTGCATAACTATGCAAATATTTGTGGCACGGGGTTGTATAAATATACAGTACCACTCAAAAGTTTGGACACAGTGTGTCCAAACTTTTGAGTGGTACTGTATGTGACAGCTTTACAGTATACTGGTCAGCTCTTTTTGTCTTTAATCTTGCTTTCTCTTTTAAGAAGGAAGGGTTTGGTGACCTAGGTGTGTGCCTGCGCACCTGTTCAACATCAGCCTAATCAACTGCAGTATTTAAGGAACAGCTCCAGCACCCAGTTTTTGCTGGATTGTTGTATTCTGTTGGTAATTAGGCTCCCTTATGGCATTGAATTTACCTTGACTATTGCTAGTCCTAATTCCTGTCTTTCCTGTCTCTCCTCCTTAAAGCTTCCTGCATGAATGGATAGTGGTTCTGTTTCCACCCTCACTAGCCTGTCATTCCTGAGCTGGTTCGCTCCCTCCAGAGACACTTGGCTAGATACCTACGTCCCACACTGAAATGCCTACTCATCGTCCTTTGGATCTGATTTACTCATGGAACCTGACCAATGGCTACAGCCCCAGTGCTTGTCCAACTCCTCTCAGGTAAGGCAGTTCTGTGAATCTCAAAACATACCTGTGACCCCATTGTGCTGCCACTCAGCCTCGGTTATTCTAGCCCCTAACACCTGTCTCCTCTTCTCTAAGATTGTGAATCCGAGCTGCCAGTCTGACCCTGTCAAGTCCTCCCCGTCCCACTATTCCCAAGTGAAGTGCTCTGTTGTGCTAATGAAATCTGTGAACTTAGTTGCTGTCTTCTGGGTCTTGCTTTAGAGTCCGCTTAGTGACCTCACCTTTAAGGTCGTGACAATTTTTTTTTTTAAGCCCTGCCACATAGTATTTAATTGACTGTTCTGGAAACTGCACAAAATCAGACAATGTGCGGTCTGCTCCTACCCTCAGGCTCAGTGAGACAGCATAGCTGTGACTACGAAGTTCAGCTACATATTATGATTAGAGATAATACATTTAATTGTCCCTGTGGGGAAAGTTGGACTCACAGCTGAGTTGATCCACCATAATTACAAATCATAAAACAAAACAGAGCTTCCTGCCATCAGGTAGACAACACATCCCACACATTTACAATAAAAAAAAACACAATTACCAAAGAAAAAAAAATAGCCTTTCATCCACTCATCTCTCTGGTCATTTTGTTGCTACATTTAATTGCTATTTAGCCTCTAACAATATGCTGCACTGAAGCACCCCAGGATATAAAGCGTATTGTGCCTAGTTTCAATATCAACCATGCTATGCTGCTATCCACATCTTACACAGTGTTTGACATTAAACACCCAATGTTGGCGTGAAAATGCATTTATTGAAAGAAAAAAAATCATCATGGTTTGTCAACTGATCATGTCAGCACTATGGACCGCTGCATATTCATAAAACCTAACCCGAGTGACTGATTACCTGCATCCCTGGTTAGTCACTACATTACACCCCAGATCTCAGTCTGATGATGATGAGCTGGCCCTCATTCCTGGAGACCTTGTCCTGCGCCCGCAGACAGATCAGTGCTGTTTTTGTGGAACCAGGCCGACCTACACAATATTAGGCAGTTGGTTTAAATGTCTCATATCTGGCCAGCATTCACTCACAATTTGGGATGAAACACCAGCACTTGCTTATCACTGCACTTTGCAAAAGCATACTTAAAAGAGGCAATATGACAGACCACTGTTATTGTGCTTCAAGCCAAAAACTGTAGTGTCATAAGAGAATTTGATAACATAACGCAGTCGACAGCTTGAGGTGAAACAACCCTAGAAAGCGCTGATGCTGACTGATCTTGGTTCTGACAGTTATTAGCCATTCTACAAACTATGAAAAATAATTAAACCCTCCTTTCATGTTGTGGCAAGAAGGATAAAGCATCCACTGCATTAAGCTATGCAGCTGTGCAGTGGTAAAAGCTGAGTTAAAATCAACAAACACATTACCACAGGAGTCATTGTGATGCTTTGAACCAAGCGTGTAATGCATCGTCTGTGCTTCACATTGATCACAAGCAAACTAACAGCACTAAAATACAGACCACAGAAAATGAATGATATTTGGCAACTTAAAGAGAATACAGGTGAAAAAACTGCTGGCAACGCAAAGGCAGCAGGACCCATGGTAAACTTTAGGGCGAGCAACTGAAGAGAATACCGGTGAGAGTGAAGAATACAGCTGATTGACATATGATCTGCTAATATAATAAAATGCATTAGAGGGTTGCCTTCAAAGCAATGCACAATTGCACATATAGAGTCGGGTTCCGTATCTACTGACCATTTTAGTGTGTAACAGATATTGTATGTAATTGAACCCTATGGAAAATGACAAAACAAAACAAGACCAAACGTTACAAACTGATTGTTCTCAAATTAATCAAGACTAGCAGTGGATTTTGTGTAAATTTTGAGGATGAATTTAAGCCATTAAATTAATTTGAACAGCTAAATAAATCACTGAACACAACGTACTCTGAGAAGTTCCATAACAGCTACTCAAAATAAGTAAAGGAAACCACTCTTTTTCCTAAAGACTGATTTTTGATAAAAAAAAAAAAATACAGGCTTTATGGACAATAATGTATCTGATATACAGTATAAATCTAGACCATGATCGATTGATGTTAAGCTCTCAGCACAGTTCAAATATGTTTTTTGCGATATTATTTTAACTGTAATATAGACAAAAAATGTACTTGCATTCATAATATCCACTGAAATATTTTATACTTTAAAAACAACTTCTTCAATTGCATATCATCTGCTTGGGGACGCAAATCCACAAAACTTACTTAGACCTCTAAAAAGAATGAGGTTGGCCAATCAATAAACTCCTGGCGAAAAGTAAAGCCACATTTTTTCAAGGCCTTTATAAAACACATATTTCTTCATGAGATTCTTAAAGGTCCTCCATTAAGCTTGATTAATTAATTAACCTTGTGCTAGTTTTAAATGACCTGCCTGAGCTGAACATACCGATAATGATAACCCATTCACTTAAAGGAAAGAAACAAACGTTGCCTTAAGAGGGCTGCTGGCAGCACCTGAAAAAAACCGTTTGATTTAAGCTGGAGGCGGAGGTGAGAAAAACACTTGCATTTTAACCACGCAAGCCTTATTCAGAGGTCTGAGATATATGTCTTTGATTTATTTAGACCAACATATAGCAGCAACAAGTCTTAATAATGTTTTAGTTTCAGATTGATTGCAAATACCAAACAAATAATGTTTCAAATACAAAATTAAAACATTCTATGAAAACCTGGTATTAACTTTATCATGTTAATAGCATCCGTCCCCTTTATCCATTTCTAAACAGACCACTGATCAACTGACCACTGATCTTAAAGATGTAATTCTTTAATTTCTATGATTTAGTTTATTAATAAAAGCCAATTTCCCATATGATGGTGTTTCAAAAAGTAAAGCAGTCACCAAATCCAGTACCATTAATCTTTAACCATAATCAGTTCATATTTGATTAGTCTAAGTAGTTATAGCTACGATTACAATCAATATATTGTTATATATTATCATTTAGCATAAAGTATATTTTATTTGTCTAAATATATGAAATAAAATACTATTCATAAACATTTTAGTTTTTATTGGAACTAAATAATTGATTCGGAACTTTAATATAATCACAGACCATCTCTGCATTGCGTCAAGACAATTAATAATGATTTTGAATAATAATTGTGTCTCTTGTGGATTTTCCAAAAAGGTTGATTAACTGGTTATAAATTCTTAAAATGATATCTACTATTTATCCTTCGCTGAAAAATCCTCATTAACAGCTGCATAAATGGAAGGCCAAAATTAATAGCCTAGAGCTCTAAAGATAAGAGCTACTCTGGAAATTCTTTGAAATATAATAAATCTTCTTTTCACCTAATGATTCGGAATGAAGGTTGGCTGATCCCGGGCCTTTAATTCTTCACTGACATGACACAGTACTGCTTCTGCCCCACAGTGAATGCATACTTGCAAGTCACAAAAATGTGTGAAAGTTTGAAGTCAAGCAAAATCCTGTGCCGAGAAAGTTACTACTGGCACCTGTTGCATATGCATGGCCTTGCTGCACTCTGTTCGTGTACAAAATAAAGAGTTTAGAGCAGTTTTTTTATCATACCACATAAGATTGCTTTAGTGGCAGAGTCCAAAATGATGAATTGTTGAATTAAAGACCTCTTTTTTTGTGTCATTAAAATGTAACGTGGTTAATTGTTAGATTTAAATGCGCTTTGCAGGTCTGAATTTTAAGTAACAGCACTTCCCCCAGCTTTCTATGAACTCTGCCTCAGCATCAGTGTGCATGACAGATACCTAAATTGAAATAATCCTAGCAACAAGGGAGATGACAACATTTCTCAGTAGAAACAGCTGTGCTTGAACGATAACTGAGTCATACACTGGCAGGAAGCACAGGGCTTAAATTCCTTGACTTCCTGTCCAAGTTTGACACCTAAAGAAGGGAGAGAGGAAGATGGCATACGACCCTGCCACTTAAGCTTGTGAAACTGAGCAAAAATGAAGCAAATATTCACTGACAGGCTCATATGAACACGCATACACAGTCACTCATTTTCTACATATTTCTGCATGTGATTCACCACCTGCTATTTTAGGACTTTTTTTACATGTTAAAAAAAAAAAACAAGCATTCCAGACAAACCAAACTACTGCTCAAACACTGCATGCGTGAGATTAGAAAACTTTAACACAAATCAAATGTTCATTCATTAGTCTTTTAATTATGGATTCTTGGTAACAGGCACAATGCTGATTCTGAGCTGTTGTCTCATGTTGTCAAGGTAGTATCCTAACATTTGGTCATCAGCACAAAACAAAAATCTTATGTAAGAGGACTATGATGAAAGGTTACCAAAACTGTAACATTTCATCCTGAGGTGGACATGAAAGTCTGTACCTGTACCTGTACCTGTACCTAAGCTGTAAGACTGTATAACCATCACTGCTCCCAACAAACCCACAATCAAAAACATGCACATTGTGTAATAAATAAGACATTGTAAATAGTCTGGCCTGGTTCAACACACATGCTTCTGGGGCTAAAAATCAATATGATCTATCCTCTGGAGTCCATGAATGTCATTTGTATCCATCACAAGTTATGTGACTCAATACAAAATCAGAGTGGACCAATGAACTGACCAATATTCTCATGCTACTAAAATAGTCAAGAGCCTTTAATGGTGAACAAACTCTAAACCTACAAAAGACCGCTTTAGCCCTCACAGCTAGAGCTGTTGCACAAAAAAAAGAAATTATAAAACATGGGACATGAAAAATGAAGTGCCTTAAACCTGTATTCTATCTGAAAACCACCAATTGTGGTTACAAAAAGGCTTACAGTCTTATAGAAGTCTGTGGGGAAAAGGCTTTGTGTCTTGACCTCTGTAATACTTTCCTGGTGAGTTCATGTGCTCAGTTTTTGCAACTGAGCTGACGACCAAGAAAATGCTCATTGAGAGGGTTCAGAGCAGGATTTCGGAAACCAGTGGGTGACATTTTATACTATCTGTGGCAAAGACACAAGTACTGCACTATACTACATAACTTTACTATTTTTCTTCTAACCAGCAACCACCATCAATACAGCACACAAAGTGATCAACACAGAAGAAATAACTTGTTTATTGTTCACTTCCAATTGACACCTTTTTACCTTCTGTGTTCTGACACACCTTACTTCACAAAGAGGAGGGTGGAAAAGAGGGTCCCTGAATGTGTTCTTTGAATCCTGATTCTTCTGCTAACCCTTGGGCTGTATTGGTTAGCATGCCTAACACTGAAATTTACAAGTCATTGTTTGGTCGTTCCTTGTTTATTTTTAAATTACAAGCAATTCTCATGCTGGTTAGCAACATGGCTAATCTTAAAAGTCTTGCTACTGTAACAAAGCAATGCAAAATCCTAAGAATGCTATTTTAAACTCTAATGGTACACTTCATATTCATGCTACAGTCATATGAAAATAGGTTGGATAACAGACTGGCAGGTTTTGTTACTTAGTGATTGAGCAGGTGACTCTCTGTTTTGAAGCCCCTTAAATCCCACAGCGCTCACCATCATGTAAATGCTCATCTGAGGTTAGCTTGCTTTGTTCTATATTCTGTCACTCTCTCTTTTCCTTCTTTGCTCCCACTGATAAAAAACAGTGTTTTCTAAGTAAAGACATCCACTCTTAACTCAGAAGATAAATCTGTAGCGCGAGTGACTTTCAGGTTTGTTTGTTCAATTGCTACCTTACTTACTTTTTGCTGTAATGCAAATCTCATGGTATGGGGAAAGTCCAGCCCAATGGCTGCCTGTTGGCAGCAATGATAGAAAGATTTATAGCTAAGCACATGATAAATGCTGATGTTTTTGTTTTGTGTTTTTATAACCATTAGAAAAAGTAAAAACAAAAGATTTCATAATAAAAATTTAAAAC
>VUQJ01031104.1:0-12777 GCA_015108635.1 Andinoacara biseriatus
AGGGGGGGGGGGTGTGTGTGTGTGGGGGGGGGGGTAGTTACTCAAAGATAATTGACCCCAAAAAGTATCTGATTACTCATAATTGTTCTTTTATTTGTATTTTGTTCAAAGCTTTATTAAATGCAGTGTGTCACACTGAGCCAACACTGCTGTGCCTGAGTTTAGCAGATCAGTCTGTTTTTAGCAGTGTGGGGTCTCTGCAATGGCCACTGAATGAGAAATGTGCTCTGTGATTCGGTTCTGCATCTATAATACCTCACACAGACAAAATTTGTGTTAATATTCAAAGAAAAAAAAAAAAAAAAAGAGGTCCACATAATTAATTTCTCCCAATTTTATGCTAATTAATTCTACATTTTGGAATAAAATCTGCAAGTGTTTGAACAAATGGCAACAGATCTTTCTCACACCAGACGTTCCGGCTTGTCACAGCAGGAAAAAGCACTTAATGAAACATTAATAACTTAATGGAGTCATCTTTCACTCTCTCCCATGAAGTGATCCAGGAAGCCATGACAGCCTGCATGATAGGAGAATTTCTCCAAAGTGAAATTTTAATCCGTCTACTCTGCACAAACATTAATAGTTTAAACTGTGTATTTTGATACCACATTTCAACATTGACAAATTATGGATTCATTTAGAAACATTATATGAAGGATTACAAACAATATGATATCAGAGTAACAGGAATACTTTGGCTTTTTTGTTTACAGCAGTTTGCTTATAGAAAATTTGAAAATGTGTCTGCTTTTATTTGCTAAATAAGTCAAAATTTTGTCAATTACAGCAGTTTGTGGGGCAGTTACCACCAGCAATTACTAAGCAGGTAACTACAGAGAAAGTACAGCAGCTGTTTTTACAGGCTGTGAAGTTTGTGTTCGCCTGTGCCAGAGAGTGAAACTTTCACCTGCATTTGCAGTGACAAAAATCCCACAAACAGAACGAATACCAAGAAAACCCAGCAAACATCATCTTCCTTGTCAGAAGTGGTCACAGCTAGTTTGAGTCAGCCCTTCTACCGGAGGTTTCTTCCTGTTAAAAAGGGAGTTTTTGCTTCCCACTGTCACCAAGTGCTTGCTCATATGGGGTTGTCTGATTGTTGGAACTTTCTTTGTATTATTATTGGATCTTTACCTTACAATATAAAGGTGACTGTTGAGGTGACTGTTCACACTTGCGATTTGGCGCTATTTAAATAAAACTGAATTGAATTGAACTTAATTCATTGTAAAAGAAAAGATCGCCAAGGAAGGAAAACCTTCTAGCATTTCTATAGTTCACCAATTAACAACAAGGTCCTTCCACTGAGGGCTCAATTAGTTTTGTATTATTATTATTATTATTACTACACATATTCAAGTATTTTATAACTAATTTTAGTGTTATAATTCAAGTGTGAAAAATGAAGAAAATGTAAGTCACAAATACTGCAGTTCTCAAAGTGGCCACTTGAGGTTCCAGAAATGAGTCGGTCTCCACAAAATTCTCAAATTTACACCAAAAAAAGCATGTTTTGCAGCTTGGTAAAAATAACAGTTTTGATTTTTATAACTAATATCACCTTTCATAAAAACTATATGCTGGGTGAATTTATTACTCAGCTGTTTGGGACAGGGCAGTTTTTGACCTGTTAGGCCTAAACTCCATCCTGCTATGGATGCAGTCTGCAAATTACACTTGCTAGCTTTAGCTCATATATGGTGACTGCCGGCTCCAAAAATCAACATGTTTTGTGGCCAAAACACTAATGCTGAGGCTTCACAATCACCAGAACCCACTGAGTGACATCACGGCGCCTACATCCATCTTTTATATACAGTCTATGGTTACTATGATTACTTTAAGTTTAATTACAGTAAAATCGCTTTTATGCATGCTGACACTACTGTCTCTCATTTGTGTGTGATTTGCCCGGTCCCTGACATTCATGATATATAACAATGTAATTCAACACTTGCAGAGTATGATGAGAAACTTACGTTCAGCCTGGACTTGTACAAAGTATCCCAGGGTCAAAGCCATTGTCTGGGAGTCCAGACTGCTGAGTGTCTTAGCAGCTGTGGTTCCAAAGATGGGTGCTCCATTCAGCTGGGCATAGTAAGTCATCTCTGCTGGGTTCTTGGGACCAGGAAGTCGACGCATGCTTACCATCTGCAGGAGAAGAGTGTGGATGGCATAAAAATGAACTGCCGACACATAAATAACCCTTGAGGAATTTGAGAAAAAAAAAAAAGTTTTTAGCCCAATTTATTTAAACGTGTAGCATATTTACAAAACATATGGCAAGAGTTGACATAAAATCGTCTATCTCTACCAACTAAAGGATTAAAAGAAATCGAGTTTTTAGTCAAAGCTCAGAATCAGCTCAGTTGCTTTAATCAAGGCGAGCATTTGGTGCAGGATAGCAACACTTGGGGAAGACACTCGAGGATAACTGAGTCACTTGGAATCTCGCTTTCCTTTCATCATACATCAAACACAGTTTTTAATTTGACAAACATTACACGGTTTAATAAAATCCAGTAATTTGATTTTGTCATAAAAAGGAAGGGATGTGTGTTATTAAATGGCTGCACAATTCCTCCACAGGCTATACACACCACACCACTCTTTCTGTCTCTCTGCCTCCACTTTGCACCCATAAAACCGGTCATCCATGGCGACCATAAAACCTCGAGGGTGTGTAAGGCATAAGGCTCAGGAAGAGTCAAGCTTTGTCTTAATTTGCACAATATGGATCACTGGAGCAGGGAGGGAGGTGACAAATACGCACAACACCATATACACACGCAACCGTACTTCTGAGGTTATGAATACTTTAAAATCAAGTAAAATCACTCATCAATACCTCAACCTAATCTTAATGCTGTTTTACATTTTTGTTGAAAACAGGGTTTCTGTCATCTAGGCAACTATTACAGGATTTACTTCAAAGACACAAAGAAAACTAACTTACTGGCATTTACACACTACACACACACATACACATTTACACACAACATATTACACACTTAATTTCAATATTTATGGACTGCTTTTAAAGGTTTGATACTGTAGCGTGTCTCAGTTTTCTTAAAACTTCCCCTATCCATGTCAGTTTTCTGGCAGCATGCTTCATGCTCCCCCGCAGCCTATGCCGTCAGTAGAGCTGTCCATGGTGCTAAATCTGGAGCTGTCCAGGGACACACAGACGTTCACGAGTGGCAGCTTTGCTATTTCTCAGAGCTCTGCCTGAAGGGGTTCAGGGGATGACACTGACTGTATGCTCATTGACAGCTCCGTTCCAGAGCAAAATATCATATCATGTAATTATTAATTACATTTGACACAAACATTTAGCCTCAGCTACTTGCTGTGCAAAGTTTTTTGTTTGTGAAGTGCAGCCAATCAGAAGAAAGATGAGTTAGAGTGAATCAGAGCTAAAACTGAGGCACAGTTTAAGATAAATAATGATTATTATGGGCTGTAGTTTGTTTTTGAGGCACAAAAAGGAGCTTAGAAATTAGTTTCCACTCTCTAATTGTCCCTAATTTTCTGAAAAAATAGAAACTGACAGATTGCATCTGAAACTAACTATCTGAAACCTCCAGCTATAATATTGTTGCAATATCTTGACATATAATGTAAAAAAAATTAATTGCTGCCACTGAAACCTAATTTTAATGGAAAGATCCAAGCTAACCCTGAATCTACAAACAAAGACACTGAGTACATGAATACTGTGTACTAGTCTCTTGCTACAGGTGACAATGACAATGCAACTTAGGTTATAAGGGTTTTTTTGTGTTTTTTTTTTTTTCTTTAGAATGATGGAATCAGGAGACACCATCATCACAATTGCACACTGACATGCACATATCCCACTTCCACCTGCCTGTACAGTGTAGCCCCCCACGGTGGTGGCCCGCCGGGATCTTGCCGTCCGAGGGCCCTGCCTGCCTGCCACCAGGAAGAGCTCAGCTAGCCGCTGCTCCATAAGACTGGCAAAGCTCTGGTAGTTGGCCTCTAGGGAGGAGCTGTCTACATCCTGGATCACTGTGAGGAGAGACAAGAGAGGACAAAGGACGGATTTAGGGGAGAAGTGGTGTTCAGGAAAGCAAGAAGAAAGAAGACATATGAACGGATGGCGGATAGGAATAAAAATATAAGCACGAGAAGAGCAAAGGGAGGGAAAGAGAAAATAGGTGTGAGGAGGCGATAAAGGAAGAAAAGGAAAATGTAAAGAGAAATTAATGGAAGACATTACTGATATTTAAGAGAACAACAACAGGAGATGAGTGACCTATCAGAGAGCTCCGGGTGATTGTTCCTTCGATTTAATAGTTGATCATCCAGAACCTTCTATTAGGGCTACAGTGGCACACAGATCAGTCTGTCTACATCACAGAGACACACACAGACAGGTAACAGTGCACATACACACAGATGCAGGTGCTTGCATCAATCTTGTTCCTGAGTGTGCGTCTCTTACCAGAGGCCATAAGTGAGATGGAGCAGTGGACAGACAAACACACACACACACACACAGGTTTCAGAATCATTCACAACCGTGATGTGATGTGAAGTGATCTCTCCCTCTGCCCGGGTCAGGAAGCTGTGAATTATACATAAATAGGTTTTCCCGGGAACAGAGCAGCTAAAGGCACTCTGAGCACAGGGGGCTCAAACGGGTGATTGAGGGGGGTGCTAAGGGAGCCCAGGGGGGAGGAGGGGATGGCGCGTGAGAGGAAAGGAAAATGTAGAGAGCTAATATCATTGTGCTGAATTGCACAATAGCATGCACCAGGCATTTAAGTAACTGCAGTTTTGTCCAGTCGATGTAGCTCTTGATTATCCGCTGATCACCCAGCAGCACCTCAGTCCGTGTGTTTGTGTGTGTGTGTGTGTGTGTGTGTGTGTGTGCGTGTGTGTGTGCATGAACAATTTACCCGTTATGACCCAGTAGTTCTTGGTTGCTGCAGATGTGTTGAGATTATGATACTCAAGCGCTGGAGACAACGAGAGAGAGAGAAAGTTAGAAATATGTGAAACTCTAATTTGAGACTTTTGAAGAAATTGAATTTTGGAAATTTGTTAAGTTGCACACATACAGAATATGCCTTCTATATTCAATTGAACAGACATTACTTATTATTTAGTTCCATCCAAAATCTAAATACTTTAAATACTAAGTACCCTTGGGCTTCCATGTCTACTTGATAATCGAGAAAAATATTGAAATATCAATATCGGTAAACAATTCGCTGAGCTAGAACTGTCTTTTTATTTATTTATGGTGCAGGCTTTCATGGCGTAATTTGGTTTAACTCAGGCTTTTGAGAACATGTGGAACAGAAATAGAATTAAAAAAAAAATACTTTACTTTCTTTTCTTTCTTTTTTTTAAAAAGGTACAGTGTGTAAATTCTCACCACTAGCGGTTGCAGATTGTGGTTACCTGAATTCTGTTTCCATACCCCTCCCAGTTCAAGTGCATAATCTTACGGTGGCCACCATAGGACAAACATTAGGTTTTTACCCCCCACCCCGTCACCTCTGGCCGCTGTTCATCTGTAGTCAGTGTTAATATATGCGCCTGTCTATTTACTGCAGTGAGTGACGCTCTGAGGTGAGATGTTGAGGATATCCTGCACTGCCGTTCTTGCTAGCTGGCAATAGTAAAACTTTCTTTTAGTGGCTCTAACATTGTTGGATTTGGACACTTAGCAATTAAACTCATACAATATGAAAATTCATTTCCATTTAATTTTATTTATAACCAATAGTCACCTCCAGGCACTTTATATTATAAAGTAAAGACCCTACAATAATGATGAAATGATGAAAATATACATGTACAAATGTTAAATGTCAATGGTAGTTTGAAAGAGCTTTTTGTAATCTTTAAATTGAAAGTAACTTATAAGGCATAAGGCAGAATCTCAGCCACTGTACGGTCTGCTCCTGTGTATTTTTAATTGATTAATTCTAAGCCATAATTACACACTAATACATATATATTCATGAATACAATATTCTTTTGTTTCTACTAAATGACCTCAATAAATTACTCACTGTACCTTTAAAACAAGGACTTAGTGTAACACTATTAGAACCACTTCGCTATAGCTTTTTTCCCTCGGTAACAAACAATGAAATCATTATTAATAATTAACTGTGCCACACATCTCCTCTACTGATGCATTAGAATTATTGTTATTGATGGATTTTATTTGTATTGTGTTGCTGAGGCAGGTTTCAGTCTCAGCTTTTGCTTTCCTTCACCTCTCACCATCCATCTACCCCGGCTCTCCGTCTTCCTTCCTGCCTGCGTGCCTCCGTTAGCATCACTCTCTGCCTGTTTACCTGTCACTGTATTCATTTCCTAAAACGCCGGCTCCTTTCTGTCCACCCGGCTGTCTCCTTCTCCCTTTATACACGCATCATCCCTCCTTCAGCCCGTCGACCTCTTTCTGTGTCCCAATCATCCGTCAACCTCTCCCTCCTTATTTCCCATCTGCCTGTTTCACCATCTGTCTCCACCTAACTCCTCTGAGCTGGCGGCTTGCCGAGCATTGAGTGTTTAGCCTGAGTCAGTGGCATTACAAGCTGCGGTAGCTGTTAGCAGCCCGGGTTCTGTCTCCCCGATGTCTCTGTATCTGAACACATTTAGATTCACTGCGCGGTCCTCTCGAGTTAAACAAGTTCACTTAAACGCGTGAGACGGGCGGCACTGAAGTGTGAAGGTTTAGACTTATTCAGTTAGAGAATCTGCTCAATGTGCAGATGAATCCAGTGCTCTAATTTCATCACCACAACTGCTGGGAAAGAGGAAGAGACTTGAAGAAGGGGAAAAAAGAAGAAAAAGCTGCTACTATCTAGCAATACAAAAATATACTGTTCTTCAAGAAGCGTAAATAGTATTACCTGAACTATTTTGACCTGTGGATTAATACACATTAGATGCTCAATTGAGTGAGTATTTTCTATAGGCTGTATATAAAAGACGTAAGTAGCCAACATCACATTAACACTGATTTGTCAAGTCAGACTTTAAAGGCATTTAAAGTCAAGTCATTTTGTTTTTGTGAAACCAGATGTCACAAGTTAGGGGTGGAAGAGGGACTGAGCTTATTGTGCTCATCAATCACAAAGGTTAGGGTTTACCAGGGGTGTCAAACTCGCGGCCCGCGACAATGATGTAAAAAATATAAGACTTTTTGGCCCTTTAAGTTACTTTTTTTACCTTTCGCTTTCCCCTCCGATTAAAATGAGTTAGCGAAATGGCAAAAAAGTCTTAAATTTTTGACATCAAATCGCGGACCTGAAGTAGGGGGCGGGGCTGGAACCTTCAAGTGAGCACGATGGCGTCTATTATATTAATACAAACTACACGTTCTGCATTCATGCTAACAAATGGGACACGTTAGCCAGTGCACGGATGTGTCTGGCTTCAGCTAATAATGCAGCCCTAGTATAATATAATTATTGCTTTTTTTTTAACCTTTCCATGAGTTTCATTTGTTTACCTTGTGATATAATTCTTTAGTCTAACACAAATGCCAAAAAAATGTTTTTAAAAAAAAAAAAAGTTTCTCTGTTCTGTTTCCATTTCTGACTCAAGCCCCACCTGCTTCAAGTGAATCCAGGGAGAGATGTGCTTTATGTAGTGAACTGCAGCTTGTTTGCAGGAAAACAAGGAATCACAAAGAATCACAATTGATTGACGCTGAAGCAGAAGATATAATAACCACGTGCAATCAAAGATGCCTCACGTGTATGCTGCCAAAATACAATTCATGCTACAAAATACTGTAATAATCTACAGAAATGCACAGAAAGGCTTTTAAGACCTGCCGTTGTCTCTCAGTTAATCTTAGTTTAAACATCAATATGAGGAGAAATATTTAACCATCTCAGCAACCTTAAAGTAAGGATACACACCACAGCAGATGCAGACAGACTCCGACACGCAGTCATTGCCTGTGGCGGCTAATTAAAGTTACATTACACATGACTTTACAGGCACACAGTGTACTTTAGCCTTTACTTGGAAAATCAAATGCACACGATGAAAGATTAAAACTTTTCATGATACAGTGACATATTTCCTCTTTAATATACACAAATCTGGATTGACATTGTTGACAGGGATAATCCCTTTTAATCCTCTAAAATACAAAACAGTTTAATGACTATATGCTCTGTAAAGAATCCTCTGCATGCAAACTGACGGCTCTGATCACAGGAACCTCAACTATGGGTAATATTTCTATCCTATGCACTCATATGCTGTGTGATCATTACATAGAATTTGTTCATTTAATAATTTGTTTAGCTCATCATTTTACATCAACAACCATCTGCTCATTGTTTCCCTAGAAAAAAGATGCTGCTTTTAAGAGAACAGACACTGTTTCCGTGGCGATGCCAAGTGGGTTTACATGTGACTGTGTGAAGTGTGATGTTTGAGCCCTTTGGGTGTTGAGAGCATGCACAAATAGATACTAATCTAATCTCACCGGGCTAAAATTAGCTCATTCGGGGGACATGGACAGACCGCCGATGGCATGATTCAGATGATACGAGCTATACAGCTGTTTGCCCTTTCAAAATCTCACAGATGGCAGTGGAGGCGAGAGTGGAATACACATGGAGCTCCTGTGGCCCACCTATGAGTCTATGGTCATTTACATGTGTTTGTATTTAATGGGTGACAAATGCCTTGTGCTTGTTTGTGCTTTGTTACACTGCTTTTGCCTGGATTTCCAAAACCATAGGATATGGGATATATACTGTAGGATGTTAATGCTGCTCAGTAGTGTCTGTCCAATAAAATTTGAGCTACAGCGGGACTAAAAATGGAAACTGAAAAATTGAAAGAGAAAAAAAAAATAATGATTTGCCAATAGATTCTCCATATTAAATTTCAGGTTTTTGTCTATAGGGATTAACCAGGAGCTAACTTTGTCCTTTTGCCCAGTGGCACTGGACCGTGTATTTATAATTAGCTTGATGCAAGAGACGAGACTGAACGAAAGCAGTAAGCTGTGGCACTGGGACACGAGAGAGATGAAACAAGCAGCTATTGTAGGAATATTGATTAGGCTAGCATTTGGTTAGGGCTACCAAGCAGGTTCTAGGCTAAATGTAGATTCAAATGAAAAAGATTGCAAACTGCCCTGAATGTTTTCCACTTGTGAATAATCTGATGGACCTCAAAATGTTTTGAAATGGTCCTTCCCAGATTAGTGCTGATGTTTTTCCTCCTGCATTAACACACCTGAATGCTCCACACCAGCAAGCTGCCAAAACTTCCACTTTTATATTTTATACAGATGCTGATACTTGCTCACTATCAAATTAATTAAGCTGATTGGCAGCACTGACCTGCTACTTAGGGTCTTAATTCCTATGGAAGCAGTACAGGTGTGGTTTTCACAGGACTGCATAGTATGAAAACTTTCTTTCTGTCAACTTATACCTGATAAAAGAGCATCACAGTTCTTGAATTAGCCAAATAATATATTGTAAGGAAAGAAAGTAGGTAACTAAAGCATAAAACATAGTGGAAAAGAAACAAAGTAGCATCACATGGGATGAATATGGGATAAATACAATACTGTACATTAACCGACATTAAGATTCTACT
Source organism: Andinoacara biseriatus (assembly GCA_015108635.1). NCBI lineage: Eukaryota > Metazoa > Chordata > Actinopteri > Cichliformes > Cichlidae > Andinoacara > Andinoacara biseriatus. Next base: position 9,634 of record VUQJ01031104.1, read on the forward strand.
GCAGTAAAGTAGTTAGTTACATTTTCTACTGCTCCTATCTGTGCATTCATTGTAAGATTAACAATGGTTTTGTGCATTCGGTCTAATTTTTGCTGCAAGATAAAACTTGTCCTGACTGCTGAGAAACCAGCACCTTCCATTCAACAGCAGCATTTGACACTTTGATAATGAGATTGAAATAACTGCATCAGTCAGGATATCTTAGAAAATGCCTCCTATGAATGTTACCCAGTCCTTAATTCCCCCGTAGAGAAGCAGGTCAAAAATTTGTTATGTCATTAAACATGCAATGCCCTGCAGTGAACTCACTGGTTCTCAGTAATCAGGGTTTCTGAAGGTATCCTACATTTGCCATGTCAGCTGCAGCCCAGCAGCACAATGCTGCACAGACTTAGGAAAAGAACAACTGTTACGTAAAGACTAACAGAATTAGTGTGAAGAGACTCGCATCCACTTTATGTGGGAAGAAAAAACAAACAGGAGCATCATTTTCTGTCCCCTCTTTCAGCTCAGCATGTCTTCAATCCTCCCGTATCAATACTGATATCTGACACTGGCAGTCCTCCACTCTGCCTCCAACCTCTGTCTGCTCAACCTTTCAAGACCAAAAATAAATCTTCAACTTTAGAATTCGAGCCATGTTCTGTACACATGTTCCCTTCCTGCTACTTCAAAAAAAAAATACACAGCATGGATGTGGGCACAGTCTCTATGCTGGCTGTGTTTTCAAGTCAGCCTTCCCTGCAAAACACCCAAGCTAGTTAGAAAAGAAATATATAGATTCCTGACATTTTCTTGGTTTCAGATTTTTGAGGCTAATATACAGCACATCCATGCTGGCATTTAACTCTGAACGATATACTGAATACGGTGCAAACGATGAGGGTGGCTAATAAATAAAATGCAGATTTACGTATTTGTTCGAAGTTCTTCACGTCAGACAATGAAAATGTTAGCAAATATTTTAATAACTTAAAAAGTCACCTTTTCAGTTTTACACTGAATCCCTGACAATGCAGGAGAGCCTCTTTCTCATTTGTCAGAGCGAGCTTAAAAAAATAAAAACACCCATTAGGGCAACATAATGTCAAGTCAGCGTAATGTCAAACCCAATCTTGTTTGGGGATGTGCCTCAGCACACCATAAACATCCCTCCTAAGACTCCTAAAATGACAGCTGTGGATGCGATTGTTTGTGATAGTGTTATAAAAAAAAAATCCCTCCCACAGCGCGCGGACTTCTACAGTTGAAGTATTGCTACTGCAAACTGCATATGTAATATTTCATTAAATTTTCTAAATTGTTAGAGCCACATGCCTCATCCAATAATGATTTTTCTTTTCATTTTAATTTCTGCTTAAAGCCCTTTATAAAAGATTAGAAATGCATCATAATCATCCAGCAGCAACTCTGAGAAGATGGCTTGAAGGTGCATCAGTACTGAGCACCCTGGCTAGACATCATTTATTAGACTTTTGCTCAGTGTTTATGGGTTCCACAAAGGTTTTGGCTTCTATGGATAGTTTAAGCTTTCATAACAGCTCTGAGTGGGGTAGCACATCCACTTGGACAATGGTTGGTCCAAAGGAAAAAAATAAATAAAATTACAAAACATTTAAAACTTCAGGAAAATTCTTCATAGGTATTAAAAAGTATCGATATGAGTATCAGCAATACTGGCCCTGTAGTTACTTGATATTGGATCGATACCAAGTCTTGCAGTTTCGCACACCACTAGCACCTCAATCTTTATGTTTGCCACATCCAATATGGCAGCGATGTAACGAACGAATCAGCGCTCAATTCGGCGTCTATGTACCTACGTATGTGTGAGGCTGGTCAGTAAGCTAGCTGTTTCCTTAGCAGGATTAGTACCTTAGCACTTAGCAGAAAACATTGAAGTTGAGGCTTTAAATCCCCGTGGTTGACATTTCTGTGGATGCAACCATTTTTATATCTAGTCTATGACCAGCATAAGAATGTGGTTGCTCAAAAATGGGCGATAAGTAATATCAGGCATTTCCATGAGCAGAGATGCTAAATCTACATACTAAATTTTTTTAGAGTACACATTTAGTGGACAGTAGCAGTAATCAAATTCCATCAAATCACATTCTTTAAACTCAACTAGGACAAATAAAACCAAAATGAGCTGCATGGATATCTCACAATGGATGCTCCATTAATGGCATGCATGTACAGTGCTGGTATTTGATATCTGACCCTGATCCCAAGCTCAGCCCAGCAACACCTGCTTCCAGGTGTAGCCGCAAGTCAACAGTTTAGTATTAGCTGCATAAACTAGCTTACAGGTTTTCTTTTAAAATAGCTTTAACTACAAAAATGGCCAAGCTCAAGCTTCCTCTTGATCTTTAAAGTCTGTATCTGTAATTACACAACATAACTAAAAGGTGATTTATGGTTGCACTTACGCTCAGCAATGACCAGTGGTGGGTAGAACAGAAAGTACCCGACGAGTTCAGCAGTCAGCTGGTTGAGAAGGCTGCTGGAAATTGTCCCATTAAGTATTGCATCCTGGTTTTTCACCACATACACCAGAGTGACTGAAGGAGAGTCCGGCTCCTGAGACACACTCTGAATCTGAGGAGAAACACACAAACACACACACACACCATGTTATTTTATTTGTATCGTCCTGACAAATATGGTACCGTGTGCCCCATAGGTGTCATATTAGAATGACTTCAATACTTTACAGCAAGCACACAAACAGGCAGCCGTGACCGCATCTATAATTCAAACATTCATACAGAAATATCTAAGCGTATCATACCAAATGTCAAAAATGCACATAAAGAATGCAGTGCAGAGCTCCAGACACAGTATTACACTTTGAGTGAGCACAATATAATAGGACCTGGGTGGTGCTCTGAAACTTATGTGAATGAGTCACCGTAGTAAAGTGGCTGATGATACAAGGTACGAGGGGATTACCATCACATTCCTGCACGAGTGTTAATATTTCATTGGATAAATTATGAATGGACCCCATATATCTCCTCATGCTGTGACGTAGTTCTGATTATAATGGCGTGTGCATGTACAGTATATCCTGCAGTCATGAGGCTGTATGCACAGATGGAGTGGAAAAAATAAAAAGAGCAGCTAAGGTTTGAGAAGAAA
>VUQJ01031104.1:57707-67738 GCA_015108635.1 Andinoacara biseriatus
CATCAGCCTCCAAAACAGCTTTTTTTCTGTTCTAAATGCAGAAAACAAAAATACAATGGGAACATTTTCTCTCTCAAAAAAAAAAAAAAAAAAAAAAAAAAAAAAAGAAGACGACCTGAAACAGCCAAAAGCTTCAGTTACCAGGTGCAAGAGAGAAAGCGCCAGTCTATGGATCAGCTCACTCTTAAGTAGTACAGCAGCATGACATAAAAGAGGATATATCATCCAGAGCAAGTGGGCGATTTGCTCTGATTTAACCAGGGAGGCTGAGCAGATAAACTCGCTTTTGCAATCGCCTCCATTTTCTGTAGCTTTCATTCTCAAATCTTTACTTAACGTCGCCCTTAATGAAGACGCGCCTGTCACAGGGGTGCAGTCTCTTTTTATTAGCCTCTAATCACATCCTGAGCGGTGGCAGCATGTGTTATTAAGATGAGCCAGATCTTCATCATTTTCCAGTTTGAAAGTGAAGGTTGGTGCGCAGAGAGAGAGAGAAGCTTTTCCTAACTACATGGCACCGAGTGTGCGAGCCAGTCACACAATCGCTTAAATTATCATGCAAATATAAACCAGCAGCAAGCCGACAGAGCAGCTACTAAACTATTCCATTAATTCACACCTGTCCCTTAATTACTCATTTTAGGAAAAAAAAGGGAGTTTTGGCTTTTATTTTTTTTGTAATTGAAAGACGTGAGATTTCTGGCGCTATGTCTGATATCCTATAACATGTACTATAATATCAATACATATGAACAGCAGTTGCCTTTTCAGATGCACAAATTAGATCAGAACATGTGACTTCTTCACAGATGGAGGTGTGCCAGCAGGTCTGTGGAAGCTAAACTAAACCACAGACTGTATATAAAAGATGACAGGGCTCCTATAGTTTAAAAAAAAAAAAGGGGTGCCCAAACTCCCGGCCTGCAGGCCGCTTCCGGCCCCACCCCCTCATTCCGGTCTGCGAATTATGTCAAACACAACATACAATTTGGCCCTTTAAGTTAGTTTTTTGACATTTCGTCTTCCCCTCCAATCAAGAGGGTTAAGCGAAATGTCAAAAAAGGTAACTTAAAGGGCCAAATTTTATGTAATTTTTGACATAATTCACAGACGGGAAGTAGGGGGCAGGGGGACTGCTTTTAATGACACTTAATGCCACAAAAAAGCAATAAATTATTGAGGGTTAGAGACATGAGTTCAGCTTGTGTGATTACAAAAATACATGTGATATCGACATAGGCTTTTGATCTAGTCCGGGGTGGCCAACTCCAGGCCTCGAGAGCCGGTGTCCTGCAGGTTTTAGGTGCGTCCCTGATCCAACACACCTGAGTCAAATGGCTGAATCAGCATGCAGTCAAGTTCTCCTGAGTCCTGCTAATGACTGTCTGACTCAGGTGTGTTGAAGCAGGGACGCACCTAAAACCTGCAGGACACCGGCTCTCGAGGCCTGGAGTTGGCCACCCCTGATCTAGTCTAACGTGCTGGAACAGTATGAAGTAGAACTTGAAAGTAGTTGATTCCAATGATGGCAAAGTTGAAACACCTTCTGCACAAAATACGCCGTTTGAATTTCCCCTCACCAAAACTGAAGCTAAAAAAAATGCTTAAAAATAAATAAACAAACTCAGCTGCAGGTGCCTGTCCCAGCACACCGGCCAATGGAGAGCCAGCTTCAAGTGGTCATTAGAGGAACTGCAGGTTTTGGCACTTCTGCGTTACCGTTGTTTTTAAGCCCTGGAGGTTTTCACTTGTACAAAATGCACAAACAGAAACAGAGGTGTGCTGCACACCCACGAAACCAGAGCAATAACTCAAAATAGCTGTTGCATAACACTTCAGTGAAACTTGCCGTTCAACCCAGAAAAGACACTGAAACATTGCACCTCCTGTTCACACTGAATGTACACATTATTTTACTAGTGCACTGCATTGTGGGGTATTTATGTTGGCATAGTGTCCAGTAGGCCTATTTGCATACTGTAATACCCCCCCCACCCCATACTGCTACAGTGTTCATGTTGGCAGACGGCATCTTAAATAAGGCAGACATTTCAATAATAATATTTTCTGTGTCACTTTAAAAAGTTTGAAAAGATATTTTTAATGCTGATCTCATTGTGAAAACGGGGGGGGGGGCAAACTGACTCATTCCTGGAAAGCGACGGGACATTTGACATTTTTTGCAAATGTCACCCTCGGTGCTGTGAGCACCAACATTCAAATGGGGTTCACATGGGTTGTGTGCTGGCATCATAGGGTTGTGAGACTTTATTTTTAAAGCGGATTCATTGTGCACAAGCCGCCGTGTCTCAGGTTTATCTGATACATGTGTTGTGGATTTTTCTGTCAAACAATTTTAACAAAATAAAAATGCAAGATTAAAAAAAAGCTAATGTTAAAGTGGGGAAATAGCTTTTGTAATTTGGATGAAATGACCCTTTAATTTGCATCTCTGAGCATCACTGGACTTGATACATTTTTTTTTCTCACAGCTTTGCTTCCTGTTACCAAAGGTGAGTCTGTGCATTTGATTCTCTTTCTCCATAAGAATCTTTCTGACCTGTAATCAGTGTGAACATGATACACAGTGACGCCTGCGCGGTCTTTGCAGCCACGAACATGTCAGCGTGTGAAGGGACAAAATGACCCAACTCAAGGCCTGAGATATTTCCTTTTAAAGAAAATCAGTCCCTTCTCAAGGAACTGAAACATTAATTTTCAAAAAGATTACACTACGGCTTTGCTGTCAGTGTTTACGGAATATCTTCCTGCATTAATTATTGGTTCTCTGAATGAGGACTGTTTTTTTTTTTAATCCTCGGATGTCTCTGAACACACAGAGATCCTAAATTATTCATTTGTGCCGACTGCGAAACGTCCCCCTGTGGATCTTAATCGAGGCTGAAGACCTCGGGGCCCGATGGTCCATGAATGAAGAAAAAGTTTCCTCCTTAACGCAAAGAACCGGCCGCGGTGATGCTGCTGTTGTGGCGGCGCGGCACGGCGCAGCGCTGCGGTCCACAGCGCGCTCCGGATGCGTTTTTTTGGGGACGTGACATCGGTTAGGGCCTGTGTGACTCTACACCGATGGTTAAAATAAAAAATAAACATTTAAAACCAGTCAGAATATTAAATCAAATACAATAAATCATTAAAACCGCTCCAGATGCATTAAATCGCTGCCGTCTAACACAGCTTTGATAGCTTCGCTCTTATCGAACATAGTTTGATGAAATCTTCCACGCACTCATCTTCCTCTTCACTGGCTGATAATTATTGTATTTATGAATCGAGCCAGATTGATTGGATTCAAATCATTCAGCGCGACCCAGGCGCCTGATCGTGCGGCGTTTGTGGTTTATTGACATGATTAGAAAGGAAAGCGGGGCTCCTTATAGAGACGGGATCAAAACACAACATCGGGGTCTTACCGTCAGCGGCCAACGAGCTCTGCATCATCAGCATCAGCACCGCGCCGATGGTCACAAACCACCGGGCCACCAATCCATTCAGCGCGCGCGTCCTCTTGCCGTGCCGCGGCGCGCAGACGGCCACCATCGCCGCATCCAGGACCCATGCCGTCGGGGAGGAAGAGCTGGGGTCTTCTGTCTTATTTACCCCTCCGACCCCGGAGCCACAGCTGCTGGAGAGGAGCGCATGTTTGGGAGCCATTGGTCAACCAATTAATCCTGAATGGAAAACATCTAACGGCGCTGGTGCGATGAAAGGCATCCGATCAACGTGCCCCCGGTTCGGACAAGCAGGGCTCCGCTCTCCATGAGCCTGCTGGAGGCTGTGAAGGTCGATAAGGAAACAAAGAAGCTTTAGTTTTTCTTTTACGCGTCTCGCTGTGGCAGTTTCTGTGTGTGTGTGTGTGTGTCTGCGCGAAGTCTGATGTCCCTACTGCGTCCGCAACGCGCGCTCCATATCTGCTGGCAGCTGTGTCAATGAACGGCTACACAACCGGAAATCAGCCGAAGACCTCTTCAAAATAAAAGAAAACCGTGCGAGCGCGTTTTTGCACAGTGCGAATAACGGAACTGTTCAACAGTGCTGCAAACTGAAGTCTGCTTAGCAGCGGGAAGTCTTATTCTAAAAATGACCTTATCTTTACCAACTTTTCCTTTTCTCTACGCATTTCCCATTCCCTCTGTCACAGTGTGACTCTTTTTGTGCCCGTTTGTTTTCTTGTGCTTTTTGTATTTTCTGCGTGGAGTTTTGTGTCCTGCTGCTTTGACATTTACTCAGATGTTTTCCCATTTATGACCGTCCCATTTTGTTTCCACTACTTCCCAGGCTGACGCATTTGTTCACACTCATCACTTCTCGCATTAACACCAGTTCCTCACCCACTCCTCTCCGGACTGCTCCTCCATGTTTCCACTGTTGCTCCTTATTATTTCTCCGGTTTCTTGTTCCTTGAACTGTGCTTCTTTGTGCACACTTACAAGTTTCCTCGTAGGCCAGAACTGACCTTTTCTAAAAGGATGACACTCAAATTTATATATTTATTTTGCACTTTAAATCCAGCACAACACCTGCACACTAACTCACCTCCACACTGCCTGTGGGCAGCTGGCACTGATCTGTGGAGTCGTTTTTTGTGTGTGTGCATTTACAATTGCTGCGTTGGGGTTAATTGAAGGCAGGTGAGTTTGATTGTGCTTCCACTCCAGGCTAAACACTGCTGGATGCTGCACCCTGAAGCTTGCATTAGCTTCCCGAGGCTCTGTACAGGGTGGTGGGTCGGTGTAGCCTATCTATGGGACACGGGGCTGTTAACTTTTATGCGTCAAGTATTGGAGCCAGGACAGTTTACCTTTTTGATTTTAGTGTTTTGTCTATTCAAAATTTCCCTTTTATTCGTTCTGTTTTAAAACTTGGTCTTTTGTCCGAAGCGGAGACCGATGGCATGAGATCCTGTTACCTGAATAAAGCCTGTATTCTTGAGAGGTTCCACCTATTGGGACAAAGTTTCAGAGACTTAATAGGAGGGCGATTGCAGTCAAAGAATCCTTTGTTGAAATGTTTGGAGAAAGCACTTCCAGGGTGTATAAAAATAGCTTTTAATTTTTTTTAATTGAAGGGGAAAATCAAACTTTTTAATAATGTATCAATACAATGCATTTTTTATACGCTATTAGTGATTTTTAGATCATGCTTAACCACTGGCAGATGAACTTCATTTAACAAAGCAGCTTAAATAAGTGATGCTTCTAAGAGAATAAAGTTACATTTGCCTGGTCCAACTGCTCGTTTAACACACTGGTTTTGTGACTGGGTTTAGTTATTTTGTAACAGTTTACATGGTTATAAGCTTTTAGTTTATCCGGTTTTAATTTTCCAAGACGCTGACTTCCGGTTGTGTTCCAACTGCGGCCACCTTGACGTATTTCCTGCGTGTTTGGCGTAATTACGCTGGAAATGACAGGAACAGCCTGGACCTAACAGCCCGACTAATTGTCCCTTCCTCTAAAAATCGAGGTGAGATGAAACTGCTCCATTTCTGTGCCTCTGCTCCCCGTTTCACGAGTAGCAGATATTCTATAAGAGAACCGAAACCAGCGTTTCCGGCAGATCTGCGTACAGCTGGAGGCAGGCGACCCCTGGTGGCAGCCGGGGGAAGAGTCGCAAAGTGGACTCCATCGTTACACTCTGTGCTCAATTTACTGTTAAAGAAATAGTGAAAGAACTCCCTCCAGGACCGTGCGTTAGCATCACTATACACATGAAGTTTGCTGATGGAGGCGCATGGAGAAGGTCAGAAGGAATTGCACTCTTTGTGGATCCAGAGAAAGTGTATGATAGGATGCCAAGAGAGGAACTGTGGTACTGCATAAGGAAGTCAGAAGTGGCATGTGAGGGTGGTGCAGGGCATGTATGAGGACAGTTTAACAGTGCTGAGGTGTGCAGTTGGAGTGACAATGTGGGGGTGGGATTATCAGCGATCGGCTCTGAGTCCTTTCTTGTTTGCAGTGCTGATGGACAGGTTGACAGATGAGGTCAGGCTGGAGTCTCCGTGGACTGATATTTGCAGATGACACTGTGATCTGCAGCGAGAGTAGGGAGCAGGTGAGAGAGCACCAGTTGAGAAGAAGCGTCACAGTCAGTAGAAGCCAGAATACGTGTGTGAATGACAGGGAGACAGGTGGAAAGGTGAGTATGCAATGAGCAGAGGCAGTGAAGGTGGGTGAGTTTAAGTACCTATCAAAAAGACAGGATTAGAAATGAGTACATCAGAGGGAGTGAGGCTGAGATGGTTTGGACGTGTGCAGAGGAGGGACGGTGGATCACTTGCAGTTGTTAATTATCCGGCTCGGTGTTTGGAGGCCACGTGTCACAGTGTCCTTGCAAAGAGCATGCAGCCAAATGAATGAAAATACAACAAATAATTGTTTAAAAACAGGTTTGGTTGGACACGGCTTGCTGAAAAACGGGAGGGAACGGGATCCATGGTGGGCTTTTAATTAATTCACGGGGTCATCCTGACCAGATCTGAAGCGCTCACAAATAGCAGCATGTAAAAACGGTTCCATTTAGACCAGCGAGCGCTCCTCTGCTTGATAAATCGAAACCTTGCCTCTGTAAAGTATCCAAATGTCAGGATGCACTTTGTGTTTCCAGATCAAAGAAAGAGGCAGAACAACAAAAGCACTTAAACTAGAACATGGACTGAAGCACTTGGACCAGTGCAATAAGAAACTGCAGATGTGTTAGAGCTAATATAGAAACTCACTGACAGACCTGGCTTCATATTTAGATTACAATTTAGTAAAAGTTTAGCATGTAAAAAGGCTAACTGACCACTAATATCCATTTTGCAGTTCTGGTAACAGAAGAGGGGGCGTGAACTCTCTCCCCTCAGCCCCAACCGGTCTCAGCAGATGACTGCCCCTCCCTGAGCCTGGTTCTGCTGGAGGTTTCTTCCTGTTAAAAGGGAGTTTTTCCTTCCCACCGTCGCCAAGTGCTTGCTCATAGGGGGTCGTTTGACTGTTGGGTTTTTCTCTGCAGTATTGTTGGGTCTTTACCTTTACCTTACAATACAAAGCGCCTTGAGGCGACTGTTTGTTGTGAATTGGCGCTGTATAAATAAAATTGAATTGAATTGAATTGAACAACTCCCTCCACAGGACAGTGCAAAGTGGGAGTCTGTGGTGAAAAACTGAGCACGCTTGAGTGTTCAGTTTGGGAAACAGTTTTCACGCAGGTCTTCATCCAACAGCACATTAAAAACTTCAGTCTCAACATCAGCAGGAGGAGGCAGCTTCAGCATGCTGGTCGTCTAAGCAGAGATGTAAAGAAAAATCCATATTTTAGACAGGTAAATAAAAAAAAAGAGAGACTTCAGAGAAAGGAAGGTTTGACGAAACTGGGTAGATAAATCCAACAACATTCGAGAGATGAGGAGAGCTTGACTCCACCTGTCAGGCATGCAGGAGACGTGAGAATTTGGGATGCTTTGATGGTGAAGTGGGACTTTTTGTACAGGATAAAAGAGATCAGCGCTATTCCAAACCGTGCGGAAGCCACGTTATTGCCACACATTTCCTCCTACAACAGGACGATGATCAGAAGCACAACTCCAAACTGTGCAAGATCTATTTAGAGGATAAAACTGGGATTCTGACGTTAATGGAGTGATCAGCAAAGTCACCACGAGGTGCTTCGTTCATACACCTGTGGCTGTGACTGGAACGCCTTAATTCAATGATTTGGATGATGAGCGAATACTTTTGGTAATATAGTGCATGTCCAAACTGAATTAAAAACCAAATGTCTTTCTGCAACCGACTGACCAACTGGTTGCTTAGAGGTTGCAACACCCTCAGCTTCAACTCAAATGGTTGCTAACTGGTTATTGGATTCTTAAATAAAAGTAAGGTTGGAAGTCACATCATTTACAAAATTATAGCTGGACTCTGAATATAAGTAGATAATGTGATTTTCTGTGATGGCAACACATTTGCTGATTTATCCCAATGAATCGCTGTATTAACAGATTGCATGTAATTGTCAATTTGACCCCATTCAATCACAAACTCAGCAGAGTGATTCCATCGTCCCCCGTCTTTGATGCAACCGACTTTCCCTGTGTGACTAACATTTATCAGCTGGTTTCACACTGGATGAACTGAGTCGTCCAAAGAGTCACGCAAAGTTACTGTAGTGCAAAAGTCCAGCAACAGAAATATGCGACTACAAATGAGTACATGAGAAATGAGGGTCCGCTTGATTACAGTACAAACAGACAGACTGAAGCAAAAGATTTTTTTTTAATTCAAAGTGAATCTTGACATGGTACACCATCATTTCATAATTTGACACTCACCAATAAGAGTCACCAAGAAGGAACCCGCTTTTTGTGACAAAGTACATAAGGCTTGGTCACACTGAAACTCACTGAGAACTAGAGGAGGGGGCGAGGGAGGGGGGAGGAAAACAACTGCAAACTGGTAAGACACACATAATTACATCCAAACAATTATTTCCCCAGTCCTCATATTGATGTATATTGCACAGTGCAGTTGCTACATGTCACACTAGTGTAGCATTTAAGATAAAAAATAAAAATAAAATCAAAGCCACACAAATCTACACATATTTAGAACAGTAACAGTTTCAATTTAGCAATCATGTCGACATAATTGTGTCCAAGTACAACAAATGTTAACCCGATAATTACACAGGTGTGGTACAAAGTCAATGTAATGTCACCGGGGAAAACTTTATGTTCAGTCCAAATGAGATGCTGAGATGACGTTTGGTAGCTTTGATTTCTCCGGGGCCAATGAAAGCAGGCCTGGGGTCGATATGTTAGTGTCTAAAAGAAGTTAAAAGTGGAGCCATTTCTGGATTATTGCTATTTGTTAAGAGGGAATTCTTACGATGCCTATAGGAGGAACTCTGTCACAGAAAGTTCAGCTTCCCCTTGTGGCTTTACTGGTGTCTGGGCAGTCCTCAGGCCTGCTTGAGGCTGCTGAGCACCAAGTGCTTTTGGATCCTGGACTGTGCGCCCCCTTCTGGTGCCTTTGAGATTTACCTCAAATTGAGGGGGGCGAGGGGGGTTATGGCGTGAGACGTCGCTGAGTTTGGTACATCTCATCGCCTGTGCGTGGCTGACAAAGAATACACACAGAGGCTCCACGCCGCAAGATCAAAAACCTCCTCGGAGTGGAGGACAAGCTCCGGCGCAGTGACACAAACCTAGCAGTTGCACTCCAAACCAAACTGCACACCATCTTGTATTGTTTAAAAACTCATCAACATGGGACCGTAGGAGACGAGTACACAAAACAGGCTTTACCCATTATTTAAGCAACATAGCAAAAACGTAATGATGTCATACAAAAAGCAGATCGGGGTGGGACAGCTTTGGAGATAAACTTTTGAATATTATTTGATAGATAAAGCCTTTTGAAGGAACCCCTGACTGGAACACCATGTCTGCCTGTGGTAATAGCTGCATATCAACATCCCAATCACAAAAAAAACAACAACAAAAACAAACTGTGTAGCCAGCAGAAATGCAACAACATTTGAAAACCACAAACAGATGTCGAGTTCCACAAATACATTCACTGTTTGAGAGTAAAGCTTTGCATCTGTGTATATCCAGGCCCTGCAGTGTGTTTGGAGTACTGCACAACGCGGCGACCACGATGAAACGTTCCCTGACTTGTACTTTCTTAGGATTCTGTGAAACGAGGGATTGTTTTTAGACATAATCTCAGTCTAACAAACAAACTTTGGGTTGTTTTTTTTTTTTTGTTCGTGTTTTTGTGAAAACGGGATCTGATCCCTTAGAAGGAAACTAGTCTATAAATGTGACTGCGTCGACATTGATGCGAGACGTTCGTCTGTCAGCCACTTGTATGAAGAAAGGCACTAGTTGTACAGTACAAAGAGTTGCGAATACAGTCCGATAACGCAAATAAGAAGAAAAATAATATGTCAACAGCACACAGAATCAACGAGTGAACCCAGCCTACGTTTGAAATACTGATGCTAAATACATACGCACAAAAACACAC
>VUQJ01031104.1:95726-107272 GCA_015108635.1 Andinoacara biseriatus
TTTACTTGCCCGGGAAAATAAATTATATCATCATATGCTAATTTCATGGTGTAAATACTTCACCCCACCACACAGTGGATTATGTTCATGTTGGTCATGCAGTGTTGCCAACTTAGTGACTTTGTTGCTAGGCTTTTTCCCCAAAAAGCGACTAGCGACAAATGTAGCTATTTTTTTCAGTGACGTCAGAGAGTTATGGAAACCTGACATCCTCCGCTGTCGCCATGTTACGCTTTGACGTCGCCCGGACCCCCAAGAGTACCTGGCTGTTGGGTTGTACCGTAATTCACATGACCTTAATAACGGAAGTGAGTCTTTTTCATGTGTTCGTGATGCTGGCGGACACCTAGACGCCTCATTGAGTAGGTGGACCCGTAGTACTTAGCAAGTACTTTGGTGAATGCAGACTGTCTTTTAAAGAATAAATCTCAGCCTTTTGCTGTTTTTGATCAGTATCTTTACTGTTTAAATTTTAATAGCAGAGCTGTGAGTGTTTTGTTATGGAGAAAAAAGCCCTAGTCAGAAATGGTGCAAACAACATTAAGGCATGGTATCAATGGTTCAGCCAGGTGGGGGTGGTGTAATAGTGTGAGGGATATTTTCTTGGCACACTTTGGGCCCCTTAGTACCAGTATTGTTGCTGACCATGTCTGTCCCTTTATGACCACAGCATAAGCATCTTCTGATGGCTGTTTCCAGCAAGATAACATAACATCAATAAATCTGCAGCAACTGTGCGATGCTATCATGTCAATATGGAAGCACATCCATGAACACATCAGTAAGATGACCCCTTGAGATGAGTTGCTCCAAGAGTACCTCATGCAGCTGAAGAATGACAGTGATGAGGAACAGGGGGAGGAACTATCATGGAGGACCAAGACCCTGCATGGGATGTGCCATCAACAGATAGAGCAAGTGTGGCAGCACATCATGGCAGCACAAGAACTGGCCCTTAGCACCAGATCCATAGAGGGACCCAAGCTGTAGACTGCAAAGTTGCCCCGGAGACTATAGCAGCAGGAAGTAAGATGCAAGCTGGCACAGCATACACAGAGAGACGAGCAAGTGGTTGGGATGGCATACAGGAACATCTGTGCTCCATATAGATTAGAAATTCCAGTTCCCACATAGGAGACACAACCAAAGATGGTTGAGAACAACAGGGCTACGGTCCGGTGGGACTTCAAGTTCCAGACAGGCAAGCAGCTGCTGGCCAACCAACGAGCCACAGCGGTAGCTGACAAGGAGCAGAAGATTGCAGGTGTGACAGATATGGTAATCACTGCAGACAGCAACAACAGAAAATGAAGAAGTACCAGAGGCTGAAAGAACAACTGGAGCAGACGTGGAAGGCGAAGTTCAAAGTGGTCCCAGTGGTAATAGGAGCATTAGGAGCTGTAACGAGCTCTGACACTGCACTCCCTCCTTTTGAAAGACTTAAAAAGAACTGGATAATTTAACATGATTTTAACTATAACAGTTGTTTGTAATGCTTGGGTGAAAATCTCTTGCAGTCAATGACCTCCTGATGGGCATCACCAAATTCTGCGGCACATACCTCGAGATGCTCTGCTAGGCCTTTACTGCAGCAGTGGGCCTGCCACTTTAGTTAAATCCCTTAAATTACACCTAAAAATGTCATAGAAGTGTTATTGTCCAAAAACATACAGACCTTACTCTGACTATAGTAAAATGGCAGCCAGAAAGTGATAATGTAAGGTAACCAAATTAGCTGTTGGATTAGGCAAACAGTTGATTCCTGCAGTTCAGGACAGGACGATACATGTGAGCGTTACAACACGACAATTTAAAGCGCAACTGCTATTTCAACACAAGGCCTCAGTCATTTCTAAACCATTCAAAGTGCATGCGCTCATCATGTTCAAGACTTGGAGAACATTCCTAAATAGTGATATTTAACTTATTGCAAAGAAAAGTTAACTCAAACTGATGCTGATTTGAAGTCTAAGAACAGCACACCCTTTGGTTGTAAATGGCTCTTATGGAAGCAGCTCAAAACCTGCTTTTTATTGCGCCAACAACCTCCTTGTTGTTTTTAAATTAGAGTTCTGGCGCCACCTACCGCCTCGAGTGTGTGTTGCATGCAAACGTCCTGGTGACGCTCATAAATGAATAAATGACTGTTGGAGCTAATAAGAGCTTCAGTTTAATCTTTGCAGGCTTTTTGATGTGTTTCAGGGCACTCAGTGCAGATTGAGACAGACAGCTGTGTGGGACATAATGATTTATTGTCATGTTCAGTGAGCATTCAAAGTGTAGTCAATGATCAGTCAGTGTTATTCATTTGGGGATTGGCTGACGTCAATCTGCCTGGAGTGAAACAGTGTTAGAGCTGTAAGCTGTAAAATATACATGAGAAAAGTCAAACCCCAAAGAAAAGTGCTTGTTAAAATAAAATATTCCATGTTCTTTAAAAAAAAAAACACACATCAGAAATCAATAACATAACTTAAATAAACAGTTCAAGTTGGTCCATAACACCAGTCCCTTAGTAAAACTTACAGTACAACTTATTATTCAGGTTATTTTACTTTTATCTAATATTCTGGAAACTATCTTACTTCTTTCTGCACATACTGTGGATACAAAAAGTCTGTACACTGTTATTTCTAACAGATAAATTGATCTTTTTCTTTTTTTGCTTTGAAGCAATGTGGAGATTCAGGTCACGAGGAAGACTGAAGCATCCAGGCCACTGGAGCTGTTTGGTTTTTTTTAAGTCTAGCCTTTGGAGACGGGGCTGGTTTTGGTTTATCCTTTAGGGAAAAAACTAATTTTATTTCTTGCCAAGAATTTGTTTAGAGAGTCAATGAGGCTGTGTTGATTGTGTGTTACTGCAAGGAGTCAATCATCTTAGCATAAAGACAGCCTGGTCCTGTCTAACTGTTCAAAAAAATACCTACCAGTACTTACAGAAACGTATAAACTAAATGATATTGATGGTGTACAGTCCTTGTATCCACTGTATTGTCCTTTAGTTCCAGTGTAAAAGGCAGCATGCAGTCATTTGTTGCCTTGCTCATTCTTTTACTTGTGTGAGCTACACAACTGCTTAGAGTGCTAATTAAGCAGTGCCACGAGCAGCAAGTTTAAAAACTGTAATGTACTTTAATCTTTTACTAAAATACTTCACCTAGGTTTGCAACATCAAATGTGTCATTGAAAGGATCAGCTTTGTCTGCCAGCATTTTAAAATAGCGCCACCTGTCAGGAGCTGACGGGAAGGCGCGCTCAGGCAGAGACGCGCGGAGACTTCATTTTCCCGGGAATTTCTCTACGATTTGCTCAACGACTTGATTATCCCGGTTAAACGGAATTCCCTTTCTTCTATACCTGTATGAACTTTTATAGGGAGAGACTGAAGCTCTGAGCGCGTCTCTGAAACGCCGCAGTAACTCCTGCAGCTCCTGACAGGTGGGGGCAGTGCCTGGGGGGCTGGGGGGATTTCCTGGATTAGGAAGAAGGATGCTATAAGAACAGGGGACCTAGGGATTCAACTGTTAAATCCAAAGTTTAATTCCTGGTAATAACGGCGACTAAATGCGTTCAGTGGCTTCCTGACTTAATTCTTTAGTTAAATATTGTGAAAATTAAGTCACGGTTTCGTTTATTTGATCCTGCACCTATTCATAGGACTCTACCAGGTATGGTAGAAAATACTGGCGGTGGCTCGGGTATGAAACTATTCCAGATGATACCCCGCCTCGCTATAATACATGTTCATCTGTAAGGTCACAAATATGAGGTTTGACGTTTTTGTCCAAACAAACAACATTGTGGGTTAATATAACTGAGATGGGAGTCTGTTTAAGGTGAACGCTCTGCGGGCTTCACTCGCTGACTACAGATCACCTCCCTTGACTGTTTTCTCTAAATCTTAACCGTTACTAGTGAGAGGAAATTGCAAAACCACAGATCACCGCAGTGTTTATGTGTCTGTGCTGGGACTCTCCCCTGACGACAGTATTTTCTGGAGGGTCTTTTGGTAGAACGGGGAGAAGACCAGCTTGTTGTAGTTGACGAGGCGACTGAAGAGGACGGCGAGCTCTTTCAGCTCCTTGCTGACTGGAACCAAACCGCCTGGGAGAGGAGGAGGGGTCTTATGTTGGCTGGACTCCAGAGAAGCCAGAAGGTAGCCATGAACCCGAGTTTCTGAGAGGAGAGGATTTTACCGTCACTGACAAACAACTTAATTACACGGTCAATTCCCTCTAAGAGAGTCATCACAGGTAACACCGTTCTTACCCATCAGCAGGCGGACTGTGTTGTCGGGTTGGGTGGTGGCAGAGATTTGCCCCTTCAGGGCGCTCGTTCGGTCAGCTGAGAATGGAGAGTAGCCATGCTGGCTTAGACACTGACTCAGCTCAACACACAGCTTCTCCCCAATGGTCGCTAAGGCCTCCTGTGCACTAAATGCACTTGGGACAGACACACAGGGGAAAAAAAAAGTTTCATCTAGAGATGAAATTTCAAATACAATTTTGTAAATTCTTATTACAAATACTTCCTTTAATACGGACACGCAGGCCTGCCTGCTGTTCCCCCCTCATTTGTCACATCGGTTTAAAAAAAAACTAATGTGGTGACGCCCAAAATGCAAACTGAAGGCTTTAAAGCGGCTGTCCAGAAACCAGTGGGTGAAGTCATTGTACGTCCTTCCACCTTTTCTATACAGTCTCTGGAAGCTGTATATGAAATTCAGTTCCTGTAAGCTGATGACTCAGCTCAGAAAGCCACAGCTCCTATCTACATGGTGTCTCCGTCTATATTTTCCTCGGCTGACAGTTGGACTTACAGAGTAAGTCAGCATGTGGCCTTTCCAGAGGAAGTCACCGTGAAACTTTGAACTAATGTTAAAATGGGTCAATTTATGCACCATGCAAGTCAAAACTTACAGAGTCAGTTGCATTACTGGCAAACTGCAGCTTCCTAGAAAATAGTTCTGCTCCTGCTCAAACATCTTCAGGCCCTTTGATTATTCAGAGAATAATTAGTGCTTGAGGAAGTGAACTGAAACAAATGAAGGCGAATTCGGCCGCTTTAGCTTTATTAAATATAAAAGCTACTTACGGTGTGTGCATGTCTGCAAGCAGTATGTTGACAGTGTTTTTAAGGGTCTCCATCAGTCCTGGGAGGCCTGAGATGGCCTCCCCTGTCGTAGTGTAGACAATGAGCAGCACGGAGGAGAGAAGAACCAACCGCTCAACCTCCTGCTGCATCTCCTGGAACCGAACCTGATCCATCAACACCGTCTGAAGACAGAAGCGGGTAAGAGTTTTTGGATGAAGAGAAAGACCCTAGAATTAAAATCTAAACAAGCACTGAGACACACGGTCCCAGGATTGACGGGGTTTACCTCCGGGAATGGATCTGAGGTATGGTCCCACCTGAGCAGGCGAAGGTAGGCGTGATTATGGACACTGAGGGGACGGAGTGAAGAACAGTCAGATGTAGCACCACCTGCTGCTGCCGAGTCTTTCAGGCTTTTAACAGTGTCCTCGAGCCATTTCTCAGTGAAGTCTAAGGCATCTGAAGGAGAAAGGATCACGTTATTCTTTACATCACAAATGAGCGGTCAGCTTAGTCAGTCCATCTTTTATACACACCAGGAGAAAGTTTTCTGTGTTTTTACTTGATTTTGCCAGATGTGCGAATATCCACCATTCAGATCATACTCGATAGAAAAGCACACTAACAGAAATTCCTGTTTTGCATTTTCAGAGATTAAACACCATCAAATCAAAGCTGCCGAGTCGGTGAAATTCACCCGATTTCCAAAAAAAGGAAAACAAGCAAAGAAATGTGACATACATACATACAGCCCTGTACAACATCACTTAAATATTATAAGATTCAGTAATTTAATAACTTCTTAATAAATGCAGTATTTCTAAGTTGATACATTGAGTGTTTCCCTGTTAAGAACAACTAAAAATGAATCTGTAAGACAGACCGAATTAAAAATAGAGCAAACACTCAAAGTTGAAGATGTTTGGTTACCAGCATAACTCCAGTTCTCTAAAAAACTGCCTTTTGGTGTAGCCTGTCATGGACGCTTCACTACCATCAGTAAAGACAAGCCATTGACCTGAACAACACAGGGTCTCCATCCTCCTCTGAGCTCCTCAGACTCCAGATTATCCATTTAACTGTTTTCTGACGCATTTGTCGTCCCTGAATGCAGATTTTCTGCTTTCAAGATTATTAAATTGCTTTTCTTCATCATTTCAAAACATATTGTTCTGGGAGGCACAAGTCGTTCCAATTGGCAGAGAACTTGTGGCCATTGAAACTAATGAGTTCCAACAGTGATTTCCAATTAGAAAGAATTATCAGAGGATCAGAAAAACATGATTGTGAGGATGCAGAAAGCGCAACGAAAAACTACAAACAGTGGACACCTGAGACTGTATATATAAAACATGCACATAGCTACAATGTTGTCACTCATTGGCCAGTGAAGTCAAATTGCGACGCCTCAAGCGGGTTTGCTTTGGTTTTAGCGACCGCATGTCACGAGCACTGAGGAGCATCTGACAGTGAAGCTGCATGCTCATTGGCTCAGAGCTGGTGATTGATAGGTGGGTTTATCCAGATTTTGATTAACAAAATGAAGAGCATGCAACTCCTACAGTCATGTTCTGAAGATATCAGAGTACTCAGAGTACTCATTGCACACTGTCAACCTCTATGGAAATGTCCAAGTAAAAGGGGGAAAAAAAACCCCAAACTTGGTTACATTTGTAATTTATGGATGACAACAAGAATGTCCATGGAAATACAAAAACACTGGCTAATGAGACAACTCTCAAGCTCCAGAGCTTCACATTGCAGATGGTTATTATAAATACAGTAATTTTGTATTACCGTGTAATGTTTAGTGCTATTAACAGTCGGTATGACAGAGATATCCCTTACTAGGTTGTTTTTCCAGAAACTCCTGGAACTTGTTCCTCTCGTACTCAACAGACTGTTGCATCAGATGAGGCCTGATGCTGCTCAGGGCAAAGTTAGCCATGTCTACCTTCATCAGGTCCAGCACAGAAAATATGGCCCTAAAACATGACAGATGACAAAAATGGACAGAGTGTAAGTGCTGATGATGGAATATGCACATTTAATGATAGGCTAAACTTTTTATTCGCTCTTGGTAAGTCTGCATCAGGACTCTGGGAAGCTGTTAATAATGTCTCCTATTCCAACCTTAGTACCATCGCTCCACAAAAAGCTGACTGCTGCACTGTATAAAGGGAATGAAATTACACAATCTAAAAATAAACCACAGCCTGGAACATGCAGAGCTAATGACAATCTGTCTCCCGCGGCTTACTTGAGCAGAGGCACAATTTCGGGGATCTGCTTCAGCTTCTGTATGTCCTCGTCTCTGCTGGGGGCGCAGAGCGAGCCCATCATCCACACGATGAACTGGGACAGCCGACTGATGTCGAGAGCTCCGTTCTCAGCTTGCTGCTGGATCAGAGGCAAGTCCAAAACCTCTTCAATCTGAGAGCGCAGACGACCATGGCCTGGTAGCAGGAAAGATACCAGCGTCTGGCAGAGAGGAGACATGAGGAAGACAGAAAAGTTACATTTAGAGAGGGATGACTGAGCAATTTGAATGAGTGCAGCTTCAGCAGCTCACCTCTTTGATCTCAGCCAGAAGTTTGATGGCGTGGCCATACGACGGTGGATCCTCCTTCAGCTGAGCTTCCAAACAATCCCAGAACGCTTTGTGCATGATCTCCTTCACCCTGCGCTCCAAACTGCACCAGGACAACACACATGCTCTTATATCTGCAGCAAGAAAGAACTCAAAGTGTCAGATCCAGAACTCACCTTCCTTCAGGAAGCTCTGAGGGCTTGATTTGAAAAGCCTGGTTCACCATTATTTCGTGAGCCAAAGCCATGTTGGTGACTCCTTTAGCCGTCTCCATCAGCTCCTCCACAGAGACAAACCTGGGTGGGCTGGCTGGGAGGAGAAAATGTACATATTTGTACACAAGTACAAGGCAATCTTCCAAAAGCTACTGTTTCCTTTACCTGAGGAACACACGGCTCCTCCGCTGCCAACAAACTGGATATAAACTCATTTACAGAGTGCGCCATCGCTCAGACCTCCTCGAGACACGAGTCTGTTCTGTTCAACAACATGCCGGCCTTTAAGCAAAGCCTGGCTCATAACCATCAGCAAAAACAAAAAGTCACAATGTTCCCCTCTCATGAAGTCATCACCTGAGCAAATCTAAATCCAGAAAACTGTTTTCCAACTGTTTGATGGGAATCTTTTTCTGTGTCATCTACAATTCCAAAAGGTTTTTAAGTGGACAGCGGTGTACGGCATCTTTGAGCAGTACTCATGCGGTTTCTGGATTTTTTTTTTACAGTTTTCCAGCAGTTAGCCTCGTCCACAGCTGAAGCTCAAATTGATGTTTGGACATTCCAGACATCGACAGGGTTTTTCATACGCTGTGCTGCAGGTAACCGTGTTCAGCACACAAACCATATAAAATATTACACGCCGAGCATCTTAGCAAGCGTCCGGTTTGAAGTCCAAACACAGCAATGATGCAAAGTAGTCTGTCAAATTTGGTGTGTGCAAGAATGGGGAAACAAGTAATTGCAAAGGTAATAATTTACATGTTACAAAAGAAAGCTGTATTTTTAAAATCGACCATATTGTTATGAACCAACCATCTTAGTTTAATAATGTATTAAACTAGGTGCTTTACAAATCTCAACTCTGCACCAATAATGCACAGACAATAAAAATGGACATAACTTCAGGGTATAAACAGTGAAGCCAGTGTGGAAATACCTTAAAACTGCATTATTTTTAATAGCAGGGGGCGACTCCTCTCATTACAGAAAGACTGTGACCTCAGTAAACACTCTGCTGAGTATCTGCACTCACAAACTAGTTTCACATCTTCTTGAATACAACATGAAGTAAATTACGGTCATTTTTAGAGCCAGAAAGAAGGTTAATAAGTTTTTGTTTGAGAGGGACGGAATGAACTAATCTGAACTCTTTTTATAAAAGCAAAGGTGAGGACAAATATTAAAAACATATATGTCAAGGATCTAAAATTAAGCAGTGCTAGCGGAGATACTGGCATCATAGGTACAGATACAGAAGCCCACACAGCTTCTGGACAACATCATGTGTGAGCTCAACTGCAAACGGATTTTTGGTAACGATGTAACAAACTAGTTGTAAATGTAGCATTATCCAATACTGGAATTAAGATTGTGTTTAAAATGTTTTAAAAAGAAACACAGGCAGAGATTAAAGAGTTAATGTTGTTTCCCTTTACCCTCCATCCTTTCTGTCAGTGCTTTCTATTCCGTACTTTAAATTTAGCACCTTATTATTTGTGGATGTTCTACCCTGCCTGGAATGGCAGTGAGAAAACTTACTTTCAGGACTGTGCATTTATTCAAATTTTAATTTCAATCGCAATTTTTGTTTCCACCAGTTATCAAAACAGGACAGAAATATGCACCTGATAGGCTCTGGCATGTTCAATTCAGTTTATTCTATTGATTTATAAGTAAAATTCATAGCAATCCACCTGATTTTTTCTTTAGAAGATGTTTAATAAATCTGCCATTTTGCCAAAGTCTCTGTTAAATAAGCTCAATCTCGTTAGTGATCGAGCAGACCTGTTGACAATAATGAATAGTTAAAATAAGCCTGTTCACCTTGTGGAGTGTTGCCTCTGTGAGGACTCGGAGTGTTTGCCCGGACCCTCTTCCTAACCGACTCCCCAGGAGCCTCCTGTCTCTGCTCCTCCTTCGACTCCTTGTCTCCTCCATCCTCAAGGTGATCTGCCTCCTTTGGCATTCCGGACTCTGCAGGAGAACAGGTGACACCGAGATTTAAATGTGCAGGGATTTTAAAAACTCTAAAGTCCCAACGCTGTGGAACAGCTGGGTCTTTCTAGAAGGGCGTGCAGCCGGGCTACACCAGGAAGCACTGCTTGCCATGTGAAGGGATCTCATTTAATGGCACAAACAAAAAATTATGTGCAGATTTGTTTTTGTGGCGTTCAGATGATGACATCATCCGGATGGGTAGGGGATGGGAGGGGGGGGAGAATCATGTGCGATGCTAAGACTGAGGAGGTGATGTAAACAGAACAAAGCCTCATGGGTGCCGAGGCTGTCCTCGCAGGCTTCGGTAACGGTACTAACCTTGTCGTCGGCAGCCCCGCGGGAAAGAGATGTGTCTGCTGTGGAGCTCAACTTATCTAACGTTAGCTTTTAGTCACCGTGAACGTCGCTTTCTGTGAACAACAGCAACAGAGCTTTATGACACAGCTACTCCTTCATAACCAACAGACACAGCGGAATTCTCGCTGCCAAACGTTTATTCAAACTTTACCGCTGCCGGACACCGTGTTCAGGAGCAGAAAGGCTTTGGCTCATCCCCGGGAACTCGAGCTTTTTTTTGACGTCGCAGCCTCCTCTGACGGGTTGCCGCTAATCAAGAGACTCTTCCTGGATTGGGTGTGGCTAACGTGACGTAACAGTCGAGCCCCCCCTCCCGGACGCACGCACACATACACACTTATACGTACATACATGCATACACACACACATATATACACACGCTTGTGTAAATCCCACAAACGTGTCTAAATAATGGCAATAAACTATTTACAAAAAAAACTGAGTGCAGTGTGCTCAAGTGGCGTGGTGGATGTGAAGGTGGAAGAGGGTGTCCGGGGTGTGTGCTGTCCCTGATTATGGCTGTGACCCGCCTGGTGCAGCACGTCCTGTATGTGTCCTCTAGTCTAGCTGGGCGCCGTAATCCTCTCAGCAGTCTTGACCGTCGCTGTGGTGTTGACCGCCCAGGTTGTGTCGTGGCTGATGTTGACCCTGAGGTACTTGATGCTCTGCACCACCTCCACTGTCTCGCCACTGATTGTATCGGGCGATGGATGAGGGGCCTCATTCTCCTGAAGTCCAGGATCAGCTCCTTCATCTTTGCTGCGTCGTGGATCAAGTTGTTTTCTCGGCTCCAGCTCTGATCTGTAGGCAGCCTCATCGCTGGACGTAATCCTGCCTACCACGATGGTGTCATCTGCAAACTTTATGATGGTCTTGGTCTCATGGGTGGGTTTGCAGTCTTGTGTATAGAGGGAGAATAGGAAGGGGCTCAAGACACAGAGTTCAGGGTGATGCTGGAGGAGACCTGCTCCTCCATGTGCAGTCTGTGGTCTGCTAGTGAGAAAGTCCAGGACCCAGCTGCTCAGGTGTGAGGCCCAGGAGGTCCAGCTTAGTGGTGAGTTTATGAGGGGGAGATAGTTTTGATTGTGAATGAGTCATTTCCATTTAAAGTGACATGTCTGTAAAGAGCTGAATGTTTCACACTTCAGAGATGCAGATGATTTGGTAAACTATTTATTCACATTTTATTTAATATAGTAAAGACACATACAGAAATATACAGTAGTATTATTATTTGTTAGACTTGTCAGTCCAAAAAAGCAAAAAAAAAAAAAAAAAAAAAAATTAAC
>VUQJ01031108.1:7761-20690 GCA_015108635.1 Andinoacara biseriatus
TGTCAGTCTTTAGTGTCAGTAACCTCAAACACAAATTCTTTTTGATGTAGAATTACTGCAGTGTTTCAAATTGTCTCTGTCCATGTGAGGGGAGATGATAAAACGCTGGGATTTGAGTTGTTTGGATGTCAGTGTGCCAACCACTAAAGCGAGTCCCACCAGGGGGTGATATTGAGCTACAGAAGCTCACTTACATGAGTGATCAGTCTGTGGCTATGACAAAAAAAAAAAGAAGACATCTGGTTTTGTGATAGTAATGACTTCACTGTGGCGTATAGTCCTAATGAATTCATCTACATAGCTGAACTTAACAAATAGACTGTAGCTGATAATCGTGATGTCTCCCCCAACACAAGGAGCGCTCACTGCAAACCTTGACTTGAAAGTCCCATTGCTGAGCCGGTCAAGTTATTTTCAGAGTTCCTGTGAGGCTGGTCAGTGGAAAAAGGAGGAGGAAGGGGGGCATAAAGAGACAGAGTGCTTCATATCTTTATGTAAACGCCATATAGTCTCATGCAAACCTGGCCATTAAAGCTTTTACATAAAGCTGCCATGAATAATTCGTCCTGCACCCAGTTTTTGTATTTCAGCAGGAATATAAAACATATAAATTAACACGACTTTTACAGTTTTTGCATGCCATGTTCCTGGATGTCTGGCAGCCACTAAGAGAGCTCAACAGTATTTCCTTAACCTTTTGTCCTTGTGGTATGCGGGCAGCTCTGATCGCTCTTAGCTGTTTGGCAGGTCTTATGATGGCCCATAACAACTGAGGGTTACATCTTGTGTTAAACCCAGGGGCCATGACCCAGCCTCACGTTGTGGTGTAATGTTTACATCCTGGGGTATTTCTCTCCAGCCTAACTGATTGTCTAGCCCCTTGGGGTTATTTTTTTCCCCTTCACACTCATAAAAAGCTCTGTGTGTCCGTTACTTTAAGTACAAAGCCTGGAGGGCACTGAAAGGACATGCTTGATATGTCTCACACTGACACTGGTCTGGATAAAACTACAGCCAGTGGTCTTATGAATCCGCTAGAGCAGAAATCTCATACAGATATTTCCGTACTACAGATGTGAGAAATGAAACAAGAAGATCTGTAAAGAAAACACTGTGTGAAAATGTCATCATGATATTAACTGCTGATATGGCAATTTTTAGTCTAGCAGAATCATGTAGCATATTTAGATTAATTTTAAATCAAGTAATTGCAAATGCAACGATGAAGGGAGTGTTTACTCAGAGTTCACACGAGTGTGTTAACCTGCATAAATCCAACAAAGCTTGCTTTTTGAAATGTAGCAAATAATGCCTGCAGTCTCTGCCCATGTAAGGAAGTGATTTTTCTCTTTTTTTTTTTTAAACGGGTGCAGTTTGAAAAGTTTCATGATGTTATCATTTAACTCAAAGTTCAGGGTGAAGCAGCAGCAAAACATCAAGTAAACACGCAGTCAGCCATTAACTTACAAAAGTGCTTGTGCAGCAATGGCATAAATATTTCTCTGCTGTTTTGTAAAGAGGGATGAATTTAACCTCCTCGTGATGTCGGATGACTTGCTCTGCCAGTTTTGTGTGGAATCAGGCTCTAGCTACTTTTTTTTTTTTCCTCGGGATTTTAATTGAATCAGTGAAGTACGGATGAATGGGGGCCAGGTCCAGTCTGTGGTTGCTGAGACGTCTGCATGTAATAGACCTTTACCGACAGCTTCGCGGGGTCTCCACTGATTGATTGTATTGATGTTTCCAGTTTACCAATGACACAATAAGAAGTGTTACTGACCCATATCAAAACAGGCCAGAGCTATACTAACCCATATTAATGGCCATTTTTCTCGTAGGGACAAAAAAAATTCTGCTGGTGGAAAGCTCCACTGTCTTAAACACCCAATTGGCAAATTCAATATGTATTATTACCCTCATTATTGTTGTTGTTATTATTATTCCCATCATATTTTTCCCAAAAGCTCTTGTGTGTTTTAAATGCATTTCAAAAAACTGTCTACAGTTTCTGTTGATGTTGCTTGCATGGGGGAGTTTACTTAGGTATCACAGGCTGGGAGAATGCTTCTTTTCCTCGATTTTCTCTACTTTTCTCTTTGCCTCCTGAAGGACTGAAGAAAGTTCGTAATCCGGATCGAATGTACAGATCAGCAGTGTGTTATGCTGGCCACGGTCCACCTAAGAATATCAGTGATGACACAGAGACGAACAGTAAGAGTCAGTTATTAATACTGCATTGCTGCTGCAAGAGGCCACTAGCTGGCCAATCTATTATTCATCCATCAATTCATTTATTTACTTCTTGATTTCATCCGTCCCCATGCCCCCTCCTTCTTTTATTCTTCTCCAACACAACACCTCCTCCGGCTGCTCTGTTGATTGAAGTGTCTGCTTTACAGGATCACGTTGTCAATAGCTGAAGTGTTGTCGTTAACTAAGAGTGATTTCAGGTTGAGATCAGGGGGATCAGGACCTGAGCAGACCCTCAGAGAGAAAGCTTACATTTGATCCATCAATTATGACCCAGGACTTGCTTTTTCTTTGCTTTCTTTAAACCTGTATTTGATGGAGGGGTATCAACTGAGGGTAATAGTATGTTGTAAAAATGCTGAAAAAAATACATTTTGTATGACCAAGTATATATTTTTACTTTATGGATTAATATTTGTCTCTGTCCTCCTCTCATTTCATTCGCACTTGATCAGGACTCTAGATCAGACATCATAGAGGAGGTTTTTATGACGTGTAAAAAGCAGCTTCTGTAGGGATTGCTTCAGTGCACTTACAAGTCTGTGCACAAGCGCTATTTTCTGTCACGACCAAAACAAGTCAATCAGGAATATAGGCCAAAGTCTTGACTTTATTTCTGCTGATTTTTCTTTCATTCCTCTTTAGAGAATGTGTCTGAATTTTAGCCTCTGTCTTTTTCCATTGAAAAAACTGTCCTGTGAAAAGCAGATTTGTTTCTCAGCAAAAAAGGAGCGCCTTCATTGTTAATGAATACACCAGTCTCTTCACTGCTGGGAGACTCTGTTGATCTAGGCTAGAGACTGAGTAATTAAGTGTGCTCATGTATTGTCATTTCTAAATAGTAAGTCTGAAATCACCCCCCCACCCCTTGTTAGACTGTTCACTCGATATGTGTCACTGGAAGAGCTTTGCTGCACCAGATCTTTTTCTGTATTTTTAACAGAGAATGTTTTGAGAGATTTAATGCCAAGGGAGTGCCAGTGCAGATCTATGAAACAGTGATGCAGACTGTAACGGGAACATTTTTGATAGACTTTTGCGTTACCCCTTCATGTGTGACAACTGTGACTGACAATACGTTTTGCCACTGTTGCTGTTTTCCCTCATGTTATTGCATGGTATTACAGTATCCTGTTCCCATGTCAGACACCCCGTTTAATGTGTTCCGCCTGGAGGTTTTTCTGCCTACCAGGACACTCTGTAGCAGAATACAAAAGCTCAAACAAGCAGGTAAACCATTGATCTGAGTAATTGTGGGAGTAGTTATGATACAGAAAGAAGAGCTTTGTTTGTGTGCATGTGTAAGCTAGAGGGAAAAAAAACTGAAAGAACAAGAGCAAGAGAGAGGGAGTGAGAGTGAGAGAGAGACCTCACCTCTGCTCTCCTTGAGATGGGATTTTTATGGATGGGTGAGCGTGGTGAGGGCTGAGAACACATAAAGAGTCATTTTCAGTTTGTTGCAGGCAGTTAACCATGTGTACATGTTTGTTGAACTTTCAGTAATAGGCCCAGGCTTTTTTGAGCTCTTTGACTTTTTGACAGTCTTTCCTTATTATGCTACATTACAGTGTACTATTAACCACACAGAGACAAAGTGTGTCCAGCGTATGGCCATTAAGGTAATGTAAACAGTTTAAATGTAAACAGTGAAAGCTGCAATACTGCACATGTTGCGTCTTGTAGCACAACTGCATAAGAAAACGTACCCAGTGAGATTCAGTCCTATTCAGATCTCTCACTGGCGTGCAGATGCTTTCTGTCTTTCCCAGTGGGAAAAAAAAACCCTTTTGCATTTTTTACAACAGCTGTTGTGTGCATTGCCGGTCAAACGCTCATCCTTGATTCTATCACTCGACGCCATATAATGGTCTCTTTGCTTTAGTTTTATGGCAGCGTAGCTGTGCTATAGTGAAGTTCACCAGTTCACTTTTTTTTTTTGCTTGTGTGGAGTTTGTAATTTCACTGGATGTAAGAGTGTTATCGAACAGGCTATGGGCCAAATGATAAAGATAATTGGTTTCCCCGTCCTACACTAAAACATAGCTATTTTAAGGCTGTGTCTACATACTTCTTTTCTGTGTCCCCATCAAGAGCTATCAGGCTGTGGGGAGACCAACCCCCGGACGATAGGCATCATTGTCATTACTGCCAGGGAAATTTGACACTACTTAAATTGTCCTGTGTACTTTTAAAGCTCAGCTCAGGATCTCCCACAAGTACTAGGCTATAGACTCTGGTCTAATCAAGTGTTTGGTTCACTAGTGGCCAAGCACATCCAGTTTTTCTTTTAGAGACAGCATATAATCAGTGATATAGATTAAAGGTCTGTATGAACAAAGTGGTGTTTTTGTAATGTTTGGAAACATTTCAAACCTGTTCAAATCAGTGTTTTCAATTGTATTTAGTGAATTTAGACTTATTGTATGATTTTCAAAAAAGAGAAACTTGACAAAATGAAGTATCTCTTAAAGATCAAAAGGTTTTTGTTGTTGTCTGTCATATATTTAAAGCTTTGCTAAGATAATTGAATTTCAGCAGTTATTTATTTTTTAGAAACAAGCAATTTTAGCCTTCAAAAGTGTTAAATGAATGTGGAGGTCACAGCGTTTGACCAAAGATAGTTTGCACAAGGATCTGGGGGATTAGATGGATCACAGAAACGTGTCCACATCTTAAGGCTACTGAAGCCAATATCCCGTTACGGTAAATGCATTGGCCATAGACTCATGCAGGTTAACCCCGCTCTTTCCCTTTCCTCTTCATTTTTTCACATCTCACAACTAGATTAATTGGTTTTAGTTTCCAGCATGTTATCAGTTGACCATTTCCCCCTGGGTGCGTAAGTTCATCTCTGCTTCACATTTGATCACACTTTGTCTAGATTTTCATCTAGCTAACATGTTGTCCTTTTCTACTCATGGCGTGAGCTGCAGTTCTGCTCTGTCACTGGACTTGTTTGACGTCTGGCCTCCTGCAGATCTGGACATTATATCTACTGCATGCATGACACATTCAACATATAAATTTCTCATCATTGCTACACATTTCATGCATTATATTACTCATTGTGCATGCATTACTGTACATGTGCTATAATATTTGTCTTTACATGCTACAAATTGAAAGCATTTATTTATTTGTATATCTTTTATCTACTTTTCTTCCTTCCTGTCTATTGTAGCAGACCTATGCTTTTATGTTTTCACAGTGCATGCATATTTTTTTCTACAGAACTGAAACATAATGCTGTTTATTTTAATATTTCTTTCAAATCTGCTGCTATTGATGCAAATAGATGGAGAGTCCTTCTCAATGTATAAGCGATTAAGTGATTAGAAAATCAACTGCTTCAGGAAAAAAAAACAAAAAAACATCATTGCTAGTTTTGAGTGGTGCAACACACAAAAGCACCACAGGTTAAATGGTGGATATTTTGTCCTTGTAAAAGCACTAAGTCTTGGTAAGTGTCCCTTTACTTTAATAAAAGTTACAATATATGTAGGCAGTTCTTAACGGATGTTTAAGTGCTCAACATAATTACAGTAGAATTTTCATGTGGAAATCTGCATCAAAGCAAAATCTCTTTGCACAGGTTGAAACGTTTTCTGTTTTCCACACACCGCTGCTAATTTGTGTCGTGAATACTGTGCTTTGTAGCGGATGAAAAAGCACATTTTTGTCTCTGTTAGCTTGACATTTTGTCACCCAGGTTGATGAAATATGTCTGGGCTTATCTCATTTGCCTAGCCACACTAATTTCTAAGCTAAACTCTTTTTTTAATTTTTGGTCCAGCCCAGTGGATGGCTGTCATCCAACACAATGATAACAGACACTGCCATAGACCTAATTCAGTTTCAGAGCACTTCTTACTTCACAGAGACGAGGGCCAAATATTTATCCACAGGACTGTTTGTTCTTCTCTGATTCACCTCCCATGTGCTCTAGGTATAGCTACAAAAGAACAGTTAGACTCCTCTTCACATCCATAAGCCATATTAGCCACTGAGCTGTTGTGGAAAATGTTTGCATTCAAAGTTACTTTGGATATGCACCACCAGCAGCGATTTGTTGAATGATCTATAGCCAAAACATTAGCTTGCTATTTCTCCACAATGTGGGCACAGATTAAAAAGAAAAACTGTCACTCCCAGTGCGCTCTGAGACAGAGACGGAAGAGAGAGGGTTTTGCGTTTAGGGCTCAGATATTGATTAAAGATTTGTTTTTGTCAGCCTTTCCAGTCTCATGACCCTCGCTCTCATCTCTAGGGTGGGGCTGGAGCAAGCTAGCATGACAGATACCCTTAAATTTGGCCCAAGTGTTTGCTTAGCAGCCAGGATCAGCGATAATCCAAACATCATCACAGAGAAATATATATATCTTTATACCCATTCGTCACAGGGTGGTATAAATTATACAGCAGCATGCACAGACTGCTACTGTGCAGCACATACATGGCCTGTGGTGGCAACTTGAAGGCTGCAGACTCCTAGTCTCAGTATTGAAAAGCATTCCTCTCCCTGTTTAGCCCTTTGTATGTGAGCTCACTCATCAAGACCTAGAATGTAATTGGCTCCAGTGTGCCAGCTCAGCTCAGCACATCCTCTCATGTAACAAGCTCTGGTATCAGCCTGTCTTGCACTTTAGTGTTTTACAACCAAATAGTAGTTTTCTGTGGACCTCTTCTCTTGGCTAATATACAGGCAGCCTTTAAGGCTTAAGGCTGTTTAAACACCAAAATAAATATTAAACCTTACAGGGGAGTCCACGGAAAATGCAAAGAAGCAGAGTTGTTTATAGACTTTGATCAACTTCTGGTTAACAAAAAAAAAAAAGAGCTGCATTTACATTTTCAAAGTCCAGTTTTAGTGGGTAAGTTGCTGTTTATCCACTGATCAAATCAGGCAATTTGATTAGGAAGAGCTTGTCTATATTCTGTAAACCTGCTATTCCCCTTAGGGCTGTTTTTATATCATGCACAAACTACAGGATATATACAAGATATCCATTCCACATTCCACAATGGACAAATCTTTAATTAGTAAGCAATACTTTGTTGGAACGCTCACAGTTTCTCCTCCACATCAGTGGAAATGCCCGGTGGAAGAAAGACATACAGTTGCTCAGACATTGTTAGCTTGGATAGATAGCAGCTTAAAGCACAAAAAGCATTTAGAGTTATGAGAGTGCTGTAAAAAGAAACCTCAGCCATGTTAAGTTGACTTTTGTGTGTTTAAGAGCCTTGTAAGAAATGTTTTAAAAAGGCCCCCTTCAAGTTAGACAAGGACTCCCAGATTAGAGAAGGCCAACGCTGAGCGTCAGTGCCACATCTAAAATACATTATTTAACAGCAAAAAGCATCGCACGCTGTTTGAAACATGACAGTAGTTAACCTGTTCTTCAAAGAAATACAGTCGTTCATATCTAAGACAGAAAAAAAAATCTGAAGACAGTAGCCCCATCTGATGTTTTGGTTTTGTGAGGGCTCTGTTGTTTTTGCATCTGGTGGTAATAACAGCAACCAGCCTAAATGCCTAGTTTCTCTACAGTTTTATGTTGAAATGGAAGGAAAAACATTATCACGGGTCCACTGAATGAATAATGTTAATATCAAATATTAAATAAAAGCAGAGCAAATTTGAATATTGTGAAGATTTAGTATTAAAGTTAAGACCTCAATACATATCTTTTTACATACATCAGTTAGTACTTCTGTCAAAGGTTTGGTTGCAAATCCTGTGCTGTCAATGACTGTCTGAAATCCACGATCCATAGACATAAACAGATACTTGGCATATTCCCTGGTGATGCGCTGCCAGGCCTGTATTGCAGCCATACTCATTTCTTGCTTGTTTTGGGGACATTTTGCCTTCAGTCTGGTCTTCAGCAAGTATAACACATGCTCACTTGGATTGAGGTCAGCTGACTGAACCGGCCAGTCAGAAACATTACGCTGACTGAAAAATAGTCAAAGTCAGCAGTTTAAACCCACAGAGTGTGTCTCATTCAAATGCATTGTCCTGGGGAAACTGTTCTAGCTGTGATGCATGTATAGTATAGAGATTTAAAATGAAATGCAAAGAATTGAGCTGATACTTTTTTCAGTATAAGTTGAGGTTTTTGTAACACCAAAATATATATTAGGCTCTTGCGACAATGCCTCAGAGTTGTGTCTTTTAACATTCAGCATGTTTACATGTAGCACATTAGTAATCTAATCGTTCTCCAGTTTGGTGGTAACCTGATTTCAGAGGCATCCTTGTAAGGTTAAGGGATTAGGAGAAATCCAGTTAACACCTTGTTAGTCCTGCAGGGTTTACATGGGTTGCTTTGGCGCTTGGGGGGTTGTTAGCTGACAAATACAAGACTGGCATTTCAAAGTAAAAAGCAGTTATGTTGCAGTTGTGTCACCTTTTCATGTGCACAGCATACTGAGCTGAGATGCTTTTTGCATAATTCAGGGGTCTGTGGCAAAGTTGTAGAACCAAAAGTACTTTGCACAAAAACATGTTGTGCAATGACCGGTGTAATTTTAAGGTTATGGAATGATTAAAACCAAGTGGGAGATTTTATTACATCTGTCAAGGTCCTCTATGCTGTTCTCATCCCAAATATTTCAGCCTGCTGGCAGGTTGAGTAGACATATCCTCTTACAGTAGATTTCTATCACAACTCTCTCAGTGAGGAAATCCTCGACATACTTGAGCCTGGTGTTGATGGTGTCATATGAGGGTGTGCCAGAGGGGAGCATTAACTCCTGAATAAT
The DNA here is from genome assembly GCA_015108635.1 of Andinoacara biseriatus. Classification (NCBI taxonomy): domain Eukaryota; kingdom Metazoa; phylum Chordata; class Actinopteri; order Cichliformes; family Cichlidae; genus Andinoacara; species Andinoacara biseriatus. The sequence continues at coordinate 16,777 of VUQJ01031108.1, forward strand.
CTGAGCAGAGACAGACTCTTCATATGTGTGGATGTGAGCTTCAAACAGCAAATCTTTTAGGAAGGGCAATGGCTAAGACTTTCCACTGACCTATGAAGCATCAGAGTGTGGATTTAATGTGTGTTTTTTTTAATCTGTTTCTTGCTCACATTTGAAGTTGTTGCTCTGAGAGCTCGACTCCACATAAAACAGCTTCTTTTTGTCTTTCGTCTCTCTCTGATCATTCACTTGCAGCATGTTATCTAGTTTTGACAGTGAAACCGCTCTTGTGGTACCTGGGAGCAGATGCTGTATGTGATTCTTAATTGGGTGAAGCAAATCATTACAGATACATGCGCAGCTCATATAAAACAGAGTCTACATGTAAAATAATAGGTGCAGATGGATATAGCGGATACCACAGATATGCTTGCATTCCTTTGGGAGCGATGACGTTCCACCTTATGGATTATGGTATTCTTGGGCTCCATCTTTATGGATCAGCTGAGTTGAATTTTCCATATGGATGTTTCTGGGCAGTTGCACTGAACTCTTTTAGAGATGCACAGCATGCAAGCTGCAGACATTTTTGGTATACTCTCATAATGAAGTGCACTACTGGATTATTTGTATTGGCTTTATAGTGGTGTTTTGCTTTGGTTGAACTTTTTCTCTATTTGTCTGATATCAGCTACCCCAGGGATCCATAGTCAGCACTCATATTCAGGCTTTTTTTTTCTATCTCCCCTTTACTTGCCCATTACGCCTAACCTATATGTGTGAAAGAATGCAGCTCATTCTGTGATGTTTGCTTTCCTGTTCTAGTGTATTTTCAGACTATATTGCATTACGGGTAAATGCTGTATTTTGCATTGCCTTTAGTGAATGTATTTACATTTAATTTGAACTCATAAGCACTGAATAACAGATTTATTTTCACATGCTGGGACATTACCTGGATTAAACAGCTCAACATCCAAGATTTACAGTGTAACAGACTTTAAATCCATTAGAAATGTGGTGGTATAAAAAAAGAGAAGAAGCTTAAAGTCTATGTGAATAGAGCACAGGAATAATACAAACTTTACTGGCAGCTACAGATACAAGAAACCCTCTTCTTTTTTTTTTTTTGCCTTTTCTTGATTGTGAATTATTCCCTCAGTGTCAGCCTTATACTGTATACATCTCCTTCCACACAGATGAACTGTTCCCTTTTTCCACATAAACTGTTCAGATTTTATTCCATCTAATAATACATTATTGTTACTGGTACAGATTGATAAACAATTTCTGCTGTTTTTTTTTTAGACTAATTATCGCCTGTAATATCTTTGCTTAGAAGATTCCTATTTTGTATTCTTTATGATATTGTTAATTCATTCTGTTTTTTTTTTTTGCTCCCTAAGCAAATACATTTTTTTTCACGCTTAAGTTATCTGTATATTTAAGCAAGAAAACAGCGGTGGACTGAAATGAACATTTAAATGCATTCATGCAAGAGGGTCTACTGTTTTCTAATTCTTGTGAACTGATTGTGAAAAGTAAATTGAACTACATACATTATGATGTAAGCATTGGGCCTGGTAATTGTAATTATTTCCCTGAATAATATACCACATTATTTGTGTAGCACACAGATTTCCAAATCCCCATACACTATGAAATCACTCAAGGGTGTTTATTGTGTCTAAATAATGAATAGATACAGCCTTTACAAGTTGACAGTGAAAAATTTCTGGTGAGCTCCCCTGATAGAATGCATTTCACAGTAAAATAATTTAGTCGACCACAAAATAAAATGTACGCAATAGTCTGTCCTTAGATTAATTTCCTAATTCAGTTGGGGATAGTTGTTTTAATGTCAGCATTTTGTTACAGAGAGACTTACTGACTGATAAAGAGGGACATGAGCAAGTCAGTAAGGTAGCTGAACCTTTGCTAAATATTCTTTTTTGTCTTGTTCTTGTTGTAGATGAACATGGACATTTGAAAATATACCTGCCCAAGAAGCTGCTTGAATGTCTACCAAAATGCACTTCGCTGCCAAAGGAGAGACACCGGTGGAACACTAATGAGGTAAGGACACCACTGCTAATCATACCTCTTTCCACTAAATCCATCTCTCTTCAAAGATAGCCGTACGTTAGACACACTGTTCTCTCAGGCCTATTTCAGACAGATATAAGTCATATAAAATCTCTCTGAAATAACAGCTGCTATCTGTACCGTTCACTGTTACCTACTGAAAAAAAAAAAACTTTCATAATTGCTGGTACAGGTCACATGCTTAAATATATGATGATAGTGAATGTGTGATTTTAAATATACTTATTAGGGTTTATTTATAACTCGTGTGCCCCAAACTTCAGATTATACCTATTTTATCATAACTTCACAGGATTTATTATTTGCATTACTCTATTTTATATTCAGTATTTCTTTTATTTAAAGTGCCTCTGCATCTTATATTGACACACGCATTGACACAGATGTTTTTTAGATGCAGTACAAAATCCTTTCCCAATGTATATAATTCACTGGTTTCAGTTACGGTATGCTGTGCGGTGGAATTTCTATTTAACTTCACTTTTAAACTGAAACAAAATGCCTCTGAGCTTGTGATTTGGGGTTACTAAAGATTTGGCAGTGCTCATCCTGCATGAAAAGCCTGTTTCTTCATGTCACTTGTATGTTTTATTCACTAAACTTCACCCCTGCTATTCTGCAAGCATTGAACACGTAAATTTTATTTTATTCATCGTTTATTTATGGAGCTAGACATATTTAAAAAAATATGATTTATTTAGGAATTTGAAGTTTCTTGAAAAGTTCCTTCTGTCCAAATCTTAATCTGTTTACCACAAGTTATTTTCTACATCCAAACTAACACAGACACCTCCCAAATGAAAAAAATAAAGCATGTTAAAAATTTGAAAACAATAATAAATGTAATTTTCAGCAATCTTTATGATCTATTATCCACAAAGTAACTGATTAGCACTATAGCAGTATTTTAGAGAGCAGACAAAAGTCTACACCAGTCTTAAACATTTTATATTGTATTTCCCTCACAGGGACTCGTGTTGCTTCATTTGCCTCAGAACTCATTTGTCAGCCCGCTCTCTTTCTCAGGGGGAATGTTGATGAATTTATCGCTTTCATTTTCACTATTGATACATGAAAAACTTTCTTCTTTACAGAGAATAACTGGTAGCAATTAGACCTAAATATACTCCATGACAAATCTTAAAACCAATATGCAAAAATCAGCCATCCATGCTTTTGATTAACAAATTGTGACCACATAAATACCATCATCTGCAATGATGAAAGTTAATTGACTGAAAAACAACCAGATGATAAGGCACCAGACAGGCCCGTTTCTTAGAAACAGGATATTCAAAAAGACAATCTGTCAGTAACATACAGTGAAATATTATTTCACAGTGACTTTGTAGACTGGGTTTTTTTTGAAAATGAGGGTATTAATATGTCTTTGGTTATAGTACTGATTAATACAGTAATAGATGAGCATCTTTCTTTATACTCATCATTTTCATACTCATGACTTTCCTTATACATCACTTCCAGTCTCCATTAAATTCTCATATTTTTTCTCAATAGCCCAGTTGTAGTTATGAAAAAATGTATGACGTCTGTGTGTGTGTGTGTTTCTAATTGGCTGATGTTATAACTTGTTTGCCCTGTTTGACCTGCATTGTGCTGCAAGCAGTCTAAATTAATTAACATGGCTTTGAAATTGATCTCAAAATGTAAGTCTAAGCATTTGCTCGGGAATGCTGTCGGCCACAGTTGTTAGCATGTCTTGTCATTTATTACCAAATTAAATCATAACAGACATAGTTGAGAAAAAAAGGACCATGTTGTGTTACTGGCCGGTGTATTCCTCTGTGGATGTTTGGCAGGGGAAAATT
>VUQJ01031108.1:20751-35310 GCA_015108635.1 Andinoacara biseriatus
TGGGAAAGTGGGGGGGGGGGGGGGAGAGAAATTAGCAAAAAAAAGATGGTTCTCTTGGTGTTGTGGTATGCATGCCAATATTGTTTTCCAGGGCTGAAAAGAGCAAGGCAACCTTTCCTTAAATCAAGGACATTTCTTTATTGTGCAGACCATGCAAATCAGAGTGTTTGGGCCTCATTGGTGGCAGACAGGCAGGAAGGGAGGGATCAGAGAGGCTCTTGTCGGTGCAATTGTGTGACTCTTAGTGAAAGTGACACCTCATCAATTCTGTGCATATTTTTGGCACTGGCTCAGCATGCTTAATGCACTAATTTCCCACATTTTATGTTTAAGGAATATGAGGTATTTGGTAGCTTGGCTGCTAATGTTCATTTGAGCCATTTTTGTGCAACATATACTATAGTTATTTTTCTTCCAAAGCACTCTTTAGGCTCGAACGTTTGGCCGCTTGTGTACAGCTATAGTGGAATATAGTGGAATATATATTTCCCACTACTTTACCATGCAGTCTTTATAAAATCATATTCAGGATCCACAGGTTAATTTTCCTCTGTGAAATATTTAGCGCTATGATGATACATTGATTAATCCATTGGCAGAAAGTAACTGAGGGCTATTTGGTTTTATTGATCAAAAGTGCATGTTGCATTTTTTTAAGCAAAAGTTCATTTTCTTCCAGATTTTTAGGGTCTTTCTTGTTTTATAATTTAATTACATGAATAACTTTTGATTGTGTAGTTGGGTCTGTAATTTTAGTCTGTTGTTAAATGGTTTCTAGCAAACATGATGACGTCATCATATATATGACACTTTTATGAAGGGTTATAGGTGCATAAATGCTACAAATGGATCATTTTAGCCCATTGTTAGGTGGTTGTTAGGCATAATATTTGATATATTTGCTGTACATAAGAACCTTAAGGGCCTTAGATGTACCAGTGTGCCAATTTTGGTTACTCAACTCCTGATTTTGTAGGAAGAGTTCCCAAATAAACAGACAGATTTTGTTTCCAGATTTTAGGGTCTTTCTTGTTTTATGATATCATCACAAGGATAAGTCTGGATTGTCTTGTCCACTGACTAAATAATTCATGGTCATAATAATGATAACCTTTTATTTCAGAGATATAAAACAAACAAACCAGTATTTACACATACACATTCCTGCATGTACTTATACACATACAAAAAAATATATACACAAACACACACATATGTACGCAACCAAAATCAACAAAATTGACATCATCAAGTCCAAAATGGAGTAGGAAGAAGTTTGTACGTACTTATTAATCCCTACCCAATGCTGAACATGCCACTGATGTACTATGTGCGTCACTATGTGCACTTGTAACACTAGCCTCACAAAAAGAGAGAAAAAAGACAAGAAAAAAATATAAATGTAGATATAAATGTAAATATATACTAATACATCTTACTATAGACATATTCATCAGTCATCAATTTCATATTCTTACAAAAGCTTCCAAATTTTTTAAAAATATTGTTTGAACTGAATAATGCTTGAACATTGCTGTAGCCTACTGGAAAACTGTTCTATAATTTTACTCCACAAATGGAAACACAAGAGGTTTGTGCCTTAAAATTCTTCAAGTTTAACTCCCACCTTAGTCCCCTTCACTGTAAAATAAAAAAAAATCCTCTATACATTTCCTGGCAACATATATCCGGCTTTATACATATTTTATGAGGTCCATGAACTTCAAGGTTTTTGACTTCAAAAATAGAGTGTTAGTGTGGTCTCTAAATCTGGCTTGATTAATAATTCTGATGGCTCTTTTTTGAAGTTTGCGTAGTGGTTAAAGTAAAGTTGTGTATTTGCTGCCCCAGACTTCCATACAGCACTCTGGGTATGGCAATATAAGTGGACAGCAAAGTATGTGGAGTGATTTCTAATTCAAAAGATTGTTTTACACAGTGTAGAGATGCTTTTTGACAGTTTGTCTCCAGCAGATTTCTTTATCTATTGTCACACCCAGGAATTGCTTATGAAAGCCTTGCTCTATTTCAGCATTATTTAATCAATCAATTGATCTACAGGATAAGCACTATTGGTCCTGATACTGACCCCTGTGGGACTCCACAGTCACTCTGAATAATATTCTCCAATTTTTACAATGGTCTCAAATAACTCTTGACCCACTCCAACACCACTCCTCTAATGCCACAGTGTTCCAGTTTATCAAGTAATATTTCATGAGTAATTGTGTCAAAAGCTTTTTTCAGGTCAATGAAAACTCCAGCGGCACATTGTCTTTGATCTATAGTATTAGTGATATTTTCAATTAATCCCATTAATGCCATAGATGTTGATCTGTTTGATCTGAAACCACTCTGACTGTCTGTTAATATTTTATGTTTATCAGTGAATTTGTCAAGTCTGTTAATGAAAACTTTTTTCACCATTTTGGAGAATTGTGAAAGTAGAGAAACTGGTCTGTAATATCTCTATTTTTGTACAGCGCTATAACTTTATCTAGTTTCATCTATTTTGAAGTGATTTCAGCTCCAGATTCTCATGATCAGCAATCCTTCGTGTTAGAATTGTGTGATGCCCAGTTGTTAAATTAGTCTCTAGTGTCATGATTTAATATATTATGCTTTAGTTTCCATCATTAGTTTGGTGTCTTGATGAATGTAGTTTATTTGTTCAGCTCCTTGCTATTTGTGGTCCATGTGGCTTGTATTTGTTTGTTTATAGTCGCTCTCATGATGGTCATTAATATTTTTCCAGTTCCTCGATATTTCTGATGACAATCACTTTCCATTCCTCCAGTGTTCTGTTTAGTTTGGTGAATATTTTACAGTTTGTAGTCCAGGTATTTTTAATTTTACCCAGTTTCTTTAGGTATCATGCTTTCTTGGCTATATTGGCATTATGTTTTTTTTAGATAGTTGTTCATGTAGACGTTCCATACTATAAGTTTTCTCCCCTGTTTCAGTAGTGCATGGATGTGCTTTCATTTTTACAAATCTTATGATGACAGCAGGTTTGTCGCTAGTGTTTTTCCTGGGCCGAAGGTGACATACTTCGATATTACCACAGTCCAGGTCGATCCCTTTTGGCTGCAGGAAAGCAGCCACCTGTTGCTCCATGGAGATAACATCCAGCTCCCTGGGCTCCTCTCTGCTGTCACTGGTCAAAGCAAGAGCATATGATCAGAGTTTTATGTGGAGCATGTCATTCATCCTGGTGTATTGTTCCATGTCTGCAACCCTGCTCTCCAGGTATGCAATCTGCTTCTCCTTTTCAGCATCCTTAATGCGGAATGACTTTACCTCCTGAACAATGTCCAGGATACTTTTCTGCTGCAGCCTTACAGCAAAAATTTCTTTGGTTAGAGAATCAAGCAACTTTTTTTTGTCCTCAAATTTCTCAGCTGTTGGTGTTCTTTTCGGGTCCTTGTAGCCTCGTTTCTCTGGTAAACACTGGTAAACAAGCTCAGTCAGCTATGAATCAGCTGTGAATCAGCTCAGTCAGCTGAGAATCAGGAAGTGTTCAACACAATGTCAGCAAAAAAGGTTAAAGATTAAAGAATAAGGATTTTTGTTCTGCATTATGTAACAATATAAAAACAATAATTTGATATAACTCATGTAATTTGCTATTAAATCAAATCAACTGTGATTTGCATAATATAATTTATTTAGAATTTTGTAGTACATTAAGAGTGCCTCTTATTTATACACATCCAAACATCTGGTAAACCTCTAATTTTGATATATTTCAATTTCTAACATGTCTGCTTATTTTACTACTAATATGTTGCACACACCATATAAAGGAATATTTATAAAATATTGATTGTTTACCCTTCCCACCACCCACATCTCATCCTAGTTGTGTTTTCCTCTTGTTTAAATCTAGGATTATTATATTTCAGTTAGTCTGTTTCAGAGGAACAATTTTTACACATAATGTTGTTTTTGGTTGAAGTGATTGAGGATACAACTTGCTACCTGGAAACTTTAGAGAGTGAATGGGGGCTCTGGTGTTGCCAGTGAGGTGAAGTGAAGCTAATGCAGAACTGTTCATTTCTATCATTCTCATGATTCCCTTGTGTATTTTCATGAGAAGAAGGTGTGCAGGAATACATTTCAAGCATTTACCGGAAAATTAAATAAACCAATCGAATCAAAATTCAAGGCAGAGGATGGGAGTTTAGAAGGTTGAATGGTACCCTTGTCAGTAAATCACGAGTAGCATGCAAGGTACGGATATGCTATCAGCCTTTAAATTATCAGTGGAAGAGAAGTACCTGTCTCCTCAAGAAAAAAACATGGTTTTACTGAAAGAAAAGGAATAGGAGGTTGTGATTGAAATTCCGCTATTTTTTTTGTCTTGCAATAATCAGTGACATTTTTGACAGATTTCTCACCTGTCAAAAATCAGAGAAGGTCTTAGCACATTTTATTGTGAGCAAGTTTCAAAAGAAAACAGAAACACTTTCAATGAGTCCATACTTACTTTATTTGAGTAACTGCTTCTTCAGCCTTTAATGTCACCATGCCTCTCAGGTTGGTGAATCTTCACAGAATTCCTCTCAGGTCTGCAGCCAGCTGCTATTGTCTGTTTGGTGCTCTGGCACGATGACCTCTATTTTGCTAGACATTTCTGTTGAGATTACAATCTTTTTAAAGAAGGACATCTTGCACAGGAAGGGCTTTAGGCTTATAACCCTTTCAAGATCAAACAGAGTCAGCCTCATGTTTGGTTATGCTGGCACGGAGGTTTCAGTACTTGAGTTGTGGTGGAGAATTTCTATTTTACCAGGGGTATTTCCTAGATGGACATTTTTTGATTTGGTTCTCGTTACACTTTTGATTCAGGCTGTATATTATTATAGGATTTAAAGCAAGTGTTCGTTGGGGAACTACCAGTGAAAGAAAGCAGCTGATTTTGTTTAGGCTTGACTTTCCTGCTACGCTGTTGGACTTGTGGGTCTAAATGGCAGCATTTATAATGTGCTGTTGGTGACCTAAAAACAAGACTGAGTAATATTTTCTACATCACAACATGTTTGATTGGACTCTTAGTTTTAGCATCCTTGGAGACATAAGGATTTCTGCCTTTTAATAAGTGATTCAAGTGCGACATTATAAAGCATTGACAAACAGAGTAAATTTGCCAATTTTAGAGAAGTGACTATATTTGTTGGCACTGCATGTTAAAAAGCAGAGTACTGCATGAAGCCTTGGTTGAGGGAGGACACTGGGCCTAAGCTGGTGTGACACCCTTAGCCTTTAATGAACGGCACAACGCTCTGAGTACTGTGAGCTTCCTCTCAGCTTAGAGGGGACTGCTTCTGAACTGGTGCTGAACCAAAACAGACAAGAGAGCATCAGCTCAGGCCTCCACCGGCCTGCTACACATTTAATGCCCCTGTCGTCAGGAATAATCCTCTCTGCCTCACGCCGCTGCCAGCAGCAGCGCAGCATGGTGGCTACATGCAATATGCCACCGCTCAGGACAGAGCAGGAGAACCAGTAGAAACACTTAGTGGACTCACCGGGCAGCGGTTGTAACAAGCAGGGAAGCAGTGATCACAAACCACAATAAATGAAATTAACTGCGATATCAGATACACTGTCAGTAACACTATAAGATAGGTACAATAATGACAAGCACAATTGGATGCAGTGTGGTGTAATCATTCACTCCTTATCTCTGACTAAAACATAATTTGTGTTAACCCACTCTATGCCACTGTGATATCTCGGAACCTGCTGCCATGATTTTACACAACAATGCACTTGCTTGAATACAATTGCAGAGGGAAATGAATCATTTTTTTATGAATTCATTTGTTCTTTGAGAAATGTAATGATTCTTTTTCAGTATTTTTTTTAAATATATTTTAATTTAAAATATGAAAGGATAGCACAGTAATACAGTAGCTCTAAATCTCATATATGTATTATTGTTATCTTTTCCAGTGAAAGGGTCATTCTTAGCTATTAAAACCCTCCATAATTTCATGGTGGTATCTCTAGTGTGTTGGAAATAAATACCACAACCAGCCAGCTTTGTGGTTTTCTCAATCCAGCAGTATTGCCCTTAAACTAAATTAATTTCAGAGAGTTTAGTTTGTGTGGGTTGGTGTCATGTTCATGACCAAAACAAACTTACTTTGCTGAATGCAGGCTTGTCAACTTTTTTGCAGTTTCTGTGTGCATTTATTGTTCAGTGTTACAACACTGACATCAACAAATGGTCAAAAAACCCAACTAATGCGCTTATGCATTTTTATTAATGTAAGTCCTTTAGGCCACCTTCTTCTCTGGCTGTGTCGCATTCCAGCATGCAGCAGGGTTTCCTCCAGGAAATTAGTTAGCGCAGCTGGTAAGCACTGTCCCCATCTAATCACACCCGTAGGTGATACAAGTCCAGCTGGTCAATAAAAACTTTAAACTAAGCAGCAAAGTGCTGTGCCGATTATTTATTGCACAGCAAACGTATGGCGCTGAGCTGAATCAAACAGCTCTTGAAGCAACTCATTCTGTTATTAGTGTAGTTACTAGACGACAGCTGAAAACATTGTTTGCTTGATTTCTCCCAAATTTTAATAAGAATAATATAATATTTTGCAAGAATAGATCAGTTTCTTCTGACAGCAAAGGTACTCTTTATTTTAGACGAAATGAGATGCTTACTCTAAAAAACACTGTGGGGAAATTCACTGTGCAGCTACCATTATTTTGTTGACATATTAAAGAGACAGATCTCAAGTTATAATGAATGTGCCTGAATATTTATAGCACTGTTTTCAGCACTAGCTCAGTCAAACACAACAAAATAAATTGAGATTTTGTGTTACAAGCCTAAGATTTGGACTTAAAAAGCTTGAGCATCCCCTTTAGAATATCCTGACCTTACTGAAACGCTGTATTAATGAAAGCCTTCTGTTATGGATTAGACTTGCTTGTATTGCAGTGATCTGGCCACCAGTTTTTAGATTCTTCACTCCCAGTTCTGATACATTTCAGTCATTTTTTTTTTATGGCCACTCACCTATTAGAAGTCAAGGTTATGCTTGATTATCTTTATTTGAGCTCCTTGCCATGCAAGACTTTCTCTGCGGAGAGTAATTAAAATGACTCCCACCAATTGCAAATGTTTACAGAAATGTTCATTAGCTTCTCTGGGGGCAATCAGGGAAAATTAAAGGTCATGCTTTTCCATCTATCTGTTTGTTTGTTGTTGCTTTTCCTTTCTTTAATTCTATTTTCTGGGTTAGATCCAATGTTTTCTTTTTTTCAAGGCGAGGGTCAGGGTGTCTAGGTGAGAATCTTTTTTTTTTAAGTAAGCTTCAGGTTTTATTTATATCAGCTCATCATTGAACTAATCGGTTGAGGTTTAGATGGCAAAATGCCTCCACAGTTTATTCTGGCTGCTCGGGGAGCACATTTATTTAGCCACAGTGTTGCAGTGTGTCAACTTTTCACTTTTTCCTTTCAAAGGGTTTTTAACGGGAACACCCAGGATAATTTATGTCTGTGTGTGGCGTGGAACGATCCTATACTTTCATCTGCTTGGGTTTCCACTCAATTACAGTTTACTAAATAAAATATTTTGCTGTGCTTTTTTCATCACATTTGGCTGGTGAGTGTAGAAGACAGGAAGGTAAGGAACTGGTAGAGTTTCTTTGGATGGCTGACTTCATAGTAACTTCCTGTGAGCTTGATAGCTTTACTGATTGCTAGTGTTGTAGCGTACTGTGAAGTGTCAATTGCGAGGCCACGGTGTAGTGAGGCTGTTGTAATAGGAACCCACCAGTCAGGTCATCCAGGGGGTCCTGTGTGCTACAGGAACCCTTTGCTTTTTCCTCTGGATGTGCACATCAAGGCAGGGGTCCTCAGTATCCTCTGAAGACAGGGGTATCCACTCAAAATTGCATGACCTCTATTGTAGCAGATACAGGTCACTCCACCTCCTATGGGAAGCCTCTAAATTGAACCCAGCTTGTGTCTTCGATTTCTTTCCATCTCTCTCTTTTCCTCTGGTTTCCCTCCTTTACTCTTATCTTCTGTCTCTTTCTCTTTTCCCTCATGTGTTCACTGAGCTGCAAAGCTATTCAGGTATAGACAGAAAGATTTCTACCTTTCTCTCCGAATTGCTTGGTCAGGATTTTTCTGTGCAGAACCGTTTTGTAATGGAGTTTAACTTTATTTACTAGATAAAGGAAAATGAGTTCTGCATTTGATGTGCACATCTATGCTTCAATAAACTGTTATATTGTTCTATATACAGTAGATGTTCACCTGCCAACCTGGCAGCCATGACTAGAATTGCATCTTATTATTATATTCAATACCATGATCCTTTCTGTAATCTGAACATCTATTCTTGGACCTTTTTGAGTGCATAGCCACATTGATGTTTTTGTTACTGAATCTGAATAATAAGAATAACTGAATAATATATTTTTCCACTAGTGGCCGCAGGGTTATTGAACATGTCTAAGCTCATCAACAGATAGGGAAGTTGCCCATACGGTGGATAATTAGGATGGTGAATCAGTGGAATTTCTAAACTTTTAAACTGACTGTAGGAAAGTATCTTGTCTTTTCTTTAGAATTTAGAAGGTCTAATTAATTAAGGCAACAACGTTTCCTTACATTTCTCAAATAATATATTCAGGAAAAAAATTATATTGTATGAAAACAACATAATTTCCTTGATTTCAAATATCTCCAGCAGCAATTAACTGATATGAAATTAACAACAAGCAGCTGCTTGCTATTTAAATTGGGGCGAAATTAGAGGGAATTGGCCAAAATGGAAACAAAAAGAAAACCTAGACTCAAGTGGAGCCTGAAGAAAAAGCTGCTGCTCACAAAGGATGTTCATCAGAGAAAACAAGTAATGAAAGGGACATTTGGTAACACATTGACAAGAGCAGATAAACAAGATGTATGGAAAGAGACTGCAAACAAAATTAATGCCAGCTTTACTCCTGCCATTGGTACTCTGTGGAATACAAAAAAAGTGGTTTAACATCCTGTCAGAAGTGTGTCAGGAGATTGCTGCATACAAGAAGGCCGCTGCTGCCAGTGTACGCTATAAAATTACTCTGTTTTGAATAATGCATAGTGCTTCAGATAAAGGATTGTTCATGACCAGTGTTATATTGTTCAGTGTGTGTACTTGATGCTTTGGGACCACCGCCTGAACACTTAAGTACAATACAGGCTGACATCATAGTCTAAGAAAACAACATAAGAGAAGAGCAAGGCACAGCTGGATTTCTTGTATTGCAGGTTATAGAGAATAAAGTTTTCTCCTCCAACCTCAGACAATGACAACAACAATATGAAAAACTGAACAACAGGCACAATTGACAATAAGGTGGCAGTGGTTGTGCATTTAATATAATATACAATTGAAAACTGTACTTACCCTGACTGAATGACTAAAAGCTTCTCCATGAATTCATGCCTTCATAAAAACTAATGAGAGACACATGTTTCCATATTCATTTCAGGATAATAGTTGGCTTTCATTCCCCTACTGTCTCTTTTCAAGTCAGATTTTTTCTGTACTTAGGAGCAACCTGATTAGTCAAACATCTCTTTAAACATAGTGCTGCCAGAGCAGAAAGAAGCAGCTTTGCTCCAAAGGAGGCTCTTACTGTGATTAAAGCGGCACCTATAATTCTAGCATGTGTATGTAAACATTGACATCACACATTTGAGTTTGCTGAGATGTGTAAATCTACTCTGTATCACACGCACACATTGTGCTCCCCCGATTGGTAGAATTACCATATGTTCTAATTGTACATTCTGTAAGGACAAGTGCGGATGATTATTCAAGTAAAGTTTGGTGTATCAAAACTAGGTCACGCTTAAGATGCTTTTTGTTCTGACATTACACAGCCTAGTTTTCCCATTGTTCAGCATTCTAAGACTTGACACTGGCTTTACAATATAAAACCAATTGTGACCATATAAACCCAACATTTCTTTATATTTCTTCTGAGAAACAGGACTTTGTTGTAATTTTTTAAAGTGGTCTTGAGCAATAGTTCTCCGGGCATTATGAAGGTCTTTTAAAATTTCTTTTCTTTGGACATTGCCTTCTTTTTCAGTCATTCATTGGATTTTCACTCCAGTCCCTGTCCTGATCATTTTCAGAGTAATGTTTTTTTGTTTGTTAGTTTGTTTTTTAAGCCACTTAGGCACCTGGAATGAAGCAGTCTTGTGTCTACACATAATTGGCAACTTAAATTTATTCTCATTTTCTTAGCATAGTATGATTTGACAAATACTATTTTTGCACCTGCAAGATGATCCCCCAAAGAGCTGTTAGCTGAAAACTTGGCATATCTCTGTATGGTGTGCAGTGTATCCTTAAAAAAAATTGAGAAAACTGGACAAGTGGAGGTCAAAAGAAAAGATGCAGGCCTAAAAAACTATCTGCTGAAAATGAACAGTATCTGAAAGTCATGTCCTTAAGAAATAGGACAAAAAATCCAACAAAGATGTGACACAGGACCTCAGAATGGATCCTTCAGCTGATTCATCTACTGTTTGCTGAAGCCTCATCAGAAATGGTCTCAGGGGAAGGATGATGGTCAGGAAGCCATTCTTAAGGAAGGGAAAAAAGGGAGAAAAGGCTGAGGTATACCACATTACACAAGAACTGGAGTGAAAATTTGGTAGCAGCTGTTATGAAGTGATGAATCCTAATTTGAAATTTCTGGTTCAAATTATCCTTAATATGTTCAGTGGCGGTCAGGAGAGAGGTACAACAGTGAGTGTTTGGAGCCATCTATAAAAACACAGCAGGGGCCCTCTCATGGTTTGGAGCTGCATTTTAGCCAGTGGTGTTGGAGATCTTGTCAAAATTGCTGAAATTATGAAAGCAGAAAAGTCAGCTTTTGAGCTACCATCTGGAAAGCATCTGAATGGCAGCAGCGTCATTTTTCAGCATGACAGTGATCCCAAGCACACTGCTAATGCAGTAAAAGCATATCTGGATAGAAAAACACACAATGAAAAACTATCAGTCATGGATTTGCCTCTCCAGAGCCCAGACCTCAGCGTTATTGAAGCAGTGTGGGATCATCTTGACAGAAAACGGAACAAAAGACAGCCAACATCTAAAGAAGAGCTTTGAATGTCCTTCAAGAACTATTCCTGAAGACTAATTAAAGAAATTAAAAGAAAGCTTGCCTCAGAGAGTTCAGGTTATTTTGAAGAATAGAAAAGTGGTGATACCAATAAGTGACAAAATACACATATGATCATGAAGCACTGCTAGTATACCAAATAAGGAACTATTTCATGTATAATTTATAAAAAAAACCTAGCATTGACAAGTTCCTCGTGTGCTAATTCACTGATATTTATATGCATGTTGCCTTTTTCTCCTGCACAGTAGTAATTTCATAGTGAATCTCTGAAACATATCAGTAATTAAAAAAATATGTCTATTAACATTTTTTTAATAGAATTAATAAAAGATGATGTATCAAAAGTGATAGCGATCTACTTTATACTTATATTTGAGCTGTTTTCTGTTCAGACATCTCATTTTGAATGTCATCCACTATAGGAGCCCCTTGTTAAAACGCAGATTTAAATTCATGTCTGTGCATTGATTTACTGAAATGTTGTCTTCAAAGCACAATTCAAATGACATAACCTGACTTCAAATTAAGGGTAATAATGCTCAATATTATTCTTGAATTCCTAACCAGACTTTCAGAGTATGTTTACTATAAAAATCTCTTTCCTTATAGGGGACATATGCAAAATCTACTTTTTTAGCCCTTAAATACATTTTTTTGTGTACTTTGAGTTTGTACGAGTGCAGAAAATTTCAATTTAGTCTCTCCCGGTGCTGCGTAGATATCTCTATATTCTTTTTGGGTCATATTTTTCAGTCTTTTCAGTTTTATCTGTTCCCTATTACATTTTCTTGTCTATTACGTCACAATATTTGCTGTGGAACTGCTAAAAAAGGTCATGGACTTCCAGTTAACCAATTTCGTGAATTCACCATTTTCTTTCTCGCAGCGATTTGTCATCTTCGTTCTCCTGCTCTGGGTCAGACTCTGGCCCGAACACGTAAGGCTGGACGTACAAGTCTTCCGTTGTTGGCATCTTTAATAAACTTTCTCTGCCAAAAGGGGTGGAGTGGAACACTCTGTGACCTGGAGGGGGGGCGTGGCATGAAATGTCTCATTCACATTTAAAAAGACCGCACCAAAACGAGTTGCTCTAAGACGCGCCTCGCAGCAGGGGTAAACGGGGGGTCTGTGGAGCTACAATAACGAGGAATTAAGACCAAAGGATTGTAGACCACAAGTGAATGATTTACATATGAAAAGGAAGGATTTAAAAGCGTGATATGTCCCCTTTAATGTTTCTCCATAGATTCACATTCACGTGGCTTCTTAAAAATTATGCAAATATTTTTCCAGGCTTAATTATCTGACAGAAATAGCTAATTATTAATCTTATACATGTACATTATTTATTTCATGCTGGAGTTTTAAATTTGATAATGTTCCTACTATTTGATCCACTTCTTATAGTTACTGACAGCATTGGTTATACATTTAAAGCACATCACAATCTCTCTGAAGGAGCACATTCATCTGACCAAACCCTAACTCCTTGTGGAAATCTCCAATAAAATTGTGCCTTTTGCCAGGCTGAGCTTGGGTTGAGCTCATATTTGGAAGGCTTGCCCTTTAAGTTATATTTTTGTTGTCCATTTTTAGATGTTCTAAGTTGTTTCGTAACGCTTCATGTAGCGCAGTATTTGTTCAGCTCTATTGCTTGTCCCATTTTGTATTTCACCAAGGTTAAACAACTGTGCTGGCCGGCAGAAGCACACCATGTATCTTTTTATTTTTGTGGAGAGAGTGAACACAGAGAGAGAGAGGGAGAGAGAGAGGCTACTTCAGCTATTCCTCAGAGAAAAGAGGGTTTTTTTAGAGTATCAAAGGAGCACATCATTTCCACACAACAAAATATAACATGTTCAGATGGAGCTCAGGTCGGAAGATACTTCATCTGGCACCGGAACGAGGAGGCTGCCCTGACTCAGAGTGTATGTTTCACAGACGTTCTCCAGGAAATCCCTTTGATTGTTCTTTGGACTCAGTAGGAGGCCGGGTGTTTGGGTAATCAGTAGAAGGCCACATGGGTTCTTCCGATTCATGGCATCCTTCCTGCTTACCCTACTCACTTTTTGGTCCATCTCCTTCTATCTCTGTCTCTCTCTTGCTGTCTCTCTTGTTGTGTGTTGGTCTTTGATCTCTAAAGGTCCTTGAGAATAAGGATCCAGCAACAGCAGCAGGCTGGGATTCTCTGTGGGCCTGTTTGGATCCAAGCCCATCATGCCCTTTTCTATCTGATGAAGGCATGACTGCGCCTCTGTAGCCTCTGCTACATTAGTCCTTCAACTGATTAAACCCTCCCACATTGTCAAAGAAGAACTAAAACTGGGGCTATCATTGACTTTATTTGTAAGCAGCAGGGATGACTTTAAAATGTAAGCATTTATCCATCATTTCATGTCTTAGTAATTATTTTTTGTTCAGACAAAGAGGCTGTTACGCTGACGCTTGCAGTTCTTCCCAGTTCTGGAGAAATTTGTGTTTAATGGCGCTAGACACTGTCTATCTATATTTTTATTTTTAGCTCTTCTATTGCATGTGAGGCATTTATAAAATTAGCAGACAAGGAACCTGAGCATTTGGCAGGCTGACATGACTGTGAATAAACAGCTGACTGAGCTGCTATTTGCTCTTGTCTAAAATCTGGCTATTTCATCTGAAAGCCATGTTCACTAACTTTTTAAGTGTTTGCTTATGAATCGAGTCTCAAATCTTCAAGTGAGAGTCCTGTCAAATAATATATATATAAATTAATATACTGCGTGAACCACATATTATTATTTTATGGCACAATTCTCTTATAATGAAGTGAAATACCAAATCAACAAACCTAATAGCACTGTGCCAAGCATGCATGTTTAGATCTGCAGACCCGCAAATATAAAATTATCTTTTGAGTCTTGGGAGGAAAAGGTTCTATTTTATTTTCAGTAGTATTGCTGAAATACATCTTACTTTCTATCATTACTCCTACACAGGTCACCCTGACCTTTTGGATTATATATTTGTATTTCAGTGACTCACAGTACCAAAGGTTATTCCAAATAAGTTCATTGTTTTTTCTTATCAAAGCTGCCCATTCAGACACCTTGTAGATTCCTGGTCCAGTAGGACTCAGACATTCTTTTTGTGGAAGTCCTTGAGCCCTTTTGTTCATCTGGGCAGCATGCGAACTCCCTTTTCTCTTTGAGATGTTTACACATCAATAAAAGTGTCTGAATTTGAAAAATAAAGCTGACAAGGACATAATGATCTGTCCCACAGGTCCCGGATCCAGGACTGAGCAAGTTCTCAAAAACCTTTTTAGCACAGATGAAGTTGCAGAATAAGGAAACTCTCAGTGGGTTTTTGTGATAGATCATTTATTCTGTTATTTTCCAATGAACCTTTCTTTATAAAGTTG
>VUQJ01031110.1:2051-13922 GCA_015108635.1 Andinoacara biseriatus
ATCCTTGTTATCATCTTTTTTTTTTTTTTCTTTTTTTTTCATGTCTGGCAGTTTGTGCAAGCAAAATAGTAATCTGAATGCACTTTTGTGCCAAACATATTTATTCTCCCAAGATAAGCTCTATATATTCTCTGTAGGCTTATCTTGTTGATGTTTATTCTTTTATTATAATTGTGTATATATGCATATTTTAGTTACTCCAGAAATGACGGGCTGAAAGAGAAAAGGATAAGAAGAAAAAGGTGGGCGAAAGGGGAAACATAGAGGGGGACAGAACACCAGCTAATTAACCAAAATAAATAAATTGTATACAGACACATACATATATTTACACACATACGCACAGTTTTGTTGTGCTGTGTTGGTGAGTGTCTGTGTCATGGAATGCACTTACTAACGAGGGCAGAGAGCCATCGCTCCACCCCCAGAGGCCGGCGGCATTGGACCCAGGAAACCCGAGCCATCCACAGCCCCCAAGAGCCACGTAAACCCGTGGCTGCACATTCTAGCACCATCGCACGCCCACCGCAGCAGAGCGGAGAGGGCGGCCCCGGACGGAGCCCCCCCAGTCGAGGAGCAAGGGCCCCCGGGAATCCGGGGCAACAGGAAACCAGCCCCGCCAGAGGCCAGCCCCCAGTGCAGGCCGGCATCAGGGCCCCAGGGCCCCAGGTGCCCAAAAACCGCCCAACACACCGCAGAGCCTACCCCCCACGCCGAAGAAGCCCAAGCCACCCCGGCCCACAACCAGGAGAGCAGGCTGACACCCGCACCCACCAGAACATCCAGTCGGGCTCAGGGAACCCCAAGGCGCCCACACCCTGGGGGGGTGGGGGGGGTGGAGAACGCAGGACCGACCACCAGGAAGCAGCAGGGAGGCAAGGCACAAGAATGCCCAGACTCAGGTCCAGCCACACATACACACCCTTATACCCACACATACATACATACTTGTGTGCACTGTTATCATCACCTCAAGGTGTTTTATATTGTAAGGCAAAGAGCATACCACTGTATGCCCCCTTTGAGCAAACACTTGGCGACAGTGGGAAGGAAAAACTCCCTTTTCAAATATATAATTTGAAATATATTTTCCATGTTTTTCTTTCTCTTTTCACGCGCTGTTGGAGGTTTGTTGTTGTGGAGGTTTTAGTTCAGGAACTTTGCGACAGTGACGTTTTTGATGTCTTAAAAAGGAGAAGATGTCAAATGTGTGAAGATTGTAAAATAAATGTTGCGTTTCTTTTCTGAGAACTGAAGGGGAAGTGTTCTGGTGAGAATGTGGGTGCAGCAGCTGGAGGTGTTGGCCTCTAATGATGACCAACCCATCAGAAACAGATGCTTCACACACTGAGTGTTCTGCAGAAACTGTTTTCATTCACTTTGGATTTGGACACTTTGGAGTTTGCACGTTGGGTAATTTGTTGAGTCTGTTTGAGTAAATTGATTTATTTTTACACTTTTCTGTGTCCAGTGATGCTTTTCAGATGAAAAGTTTACTATCAGTAGAATCGGGGCTCCTGTAGAAAAAAATATCACCTTTTAAATGAATACACTTGTTCAACAGAGGAAACGTTTGTGTTCAGTGGAGGAAAACAAGCACAGACTAAAACTTTGACTCCTTTTGCAGCTAAAATACCCTGACGAATTTCTTCATCTGTGTGTCAGACACCACAGATGACGTAAAGCTTCCTCCAGCTTCCTCAGAGCTCCCCTGTCTTTGTCTACATGGAGATAAGCTGCAAAGATGAACCTGCAGAAATTAGGCAGGCTTGGTTTCAAAATTGTGGCTGAATGATGAGTTTAAATTGACTTTAAAGGCAAATAGACAAACAAACAGGACGGGGCAAAAATCAACATTTCAAAGTTTACATTTGTACTCATGAAAAAACAAACTGGGTATGAGATTATGAGAAGACAAAGGACAGGAATGAATGAAGAAAGCGGATCATCGTGGGTAGAGGACAACATTTGGGACGAGCAGAGTCGAAGTGATTGGTGTTAAAATGACACCAGAGGAGGGGAGGATACACAAAAAACACTGAATTTCTGCTTAGAATATTTACTTATTTATTTACAGATTACATCATGTTTAAACCCATTAAAGATAACGATGATCCGAGTCAGATCAAAACTCATTTAAGTGCAGACGTGATTCTCAACAACACTTTAAATCAGGACTAAATTATGTTCTAGTTAGTACCTGCACCTCCGGACACATAAACTGGAACCATGTTTACAAGTTCAGAAAAACTCTCAGAAATAATCAGCAAATGCAGATGTAAAATATAAAATATAGACACATGTATTATGGATATATTTTACATCAGGGGACAGCCCTGTTCTGATGTTAATCCTTCTTTATATGATAACGGATCTATTGACAAGAAACCAGGAGGTCCTGTAGACCTCTACGGAAACAGAAAATGTTTGTGGTCCATAAAAACCTCTAAAAGTCTTTCGTGCCTCAAAATATTCACAACTCATCAACAATAAAGTCCCAAAACTCCAAAACAAGCAGCTTTCTACAGCTGCTGCAGCCACAAAGTCACTGCGGTCTCCTAAATATTAGAAATATCAAAGTTTCAGGATTGCTGTCCAAACTGTGACCAAAGCGATATAATGAGTCTCTTTTTAAAGCTTCTGTTTCTCATGCAAACATACAGCAGGTTGATGAGCTGCTCAGTGAGATGGGACCGAAGCAGGAGGGTCAAAGTTCATCAGAAGATCAAACATTTTCATAGTTCACTGCTCCATCGTCTTCTACACACCTGTAAGATACAGCATGATGAACCTGTGTTTCCCGAGATCGTCACATTTACAATAATGGTGTGACTTCTCTGCAATCAGACTAATAAATGGACACTTTCATAGAGATTTAATCTCAGAGGTGATGGCTCTAAACTTTGTGTATAAGGTGCATAAAAGCATTTCATGTTTGACTGTGTATTTATGGTCTGTGTCTTATCCTAATGTGTCTGTAATGCTTTTGTTCTAATTGCGTAAATAGAGAAAAACCAACAACCAAAAAAAGACGTTAAGATTTTATTCCAACAAACTCACCGTGTTTTCAGCCATCTCGGCATTTTCTGCCCTAAAAAGATCAAATAAGAATCAACTTCAGCTTTAACAGAATCCAGGTTTGTGAAGCCGTCGTGTTCGTATGTGAATACTCTCACCAGCTCGTATCCAGATGTGGACGACCACAGCAGCTGTTATAAGTGCCGCTAAACCCAGAGACACAACGACGAGTCTGTAGCAGCACGAGCCTGGGAGGAGGATGAAAACATGAAAAGTACCTTTAAATGTAGTTTTCTGTATAATAATTCATAATTCAGCAGCACTGATGATTCGTTTTTCCTGTTTCTTCGTCATCGTCAGAACAAAAACGTTCAGAGGCTGTGAGAGTGAACTGTATGTAATATTGTTAATTAAAACCCATAAATTAAATATTCACACCAATTCCAGTGACTTTTGTTCATTTAGTCTGTTACCAACAGAACAACACAAACCTCAAACATTTATTTCTAAAATGCAATAAGAGGAAGAGCTATGCAGATTATTGTTGACATTACCTGCTAACTTGGTTGGAACATGTTTGATTTCCAGATCAGTTGTTGTTTCCACTTTAATTGTTGAAAAAACCCCAAAACAAATTAATTACCTATTGAAATGAATTTATTTAAAAAGTTCCTCAGACTCTCTCCTGGTTTCTTACCTGATGAACTAGCGCCGAAGGCAAAAAGCTTCACTTTCTTATCTTCTGTTGTTACGCTGCACTTAAAGTCATAACTCGATATGTGAGTGTTGTGGTTCAGAAAGGTGACAGTAGCAGAGCAGGAAGACTGTAATGTTTTTAAATTTGAGTAAACTCCATCCAGATCTTCACTCTTATGGATCCACTTCACGCTGTGTTTACAGCGTTCATATGACCTCACAGAGCAGCTCAAAGTCACCTGATCAGCGTCCTTCTGTTCAGTCACTGGTGAAGATGAATTTCAAGAGAAAGACAAAGAAATTATTTTTATTTTTCTAAATATAATGTGTCAGTTTGTTGCTCTAACAACAGTTTGAGCTCAAAAATATTGTGGTGTAAATACTTACTGATGACAACTGACAGATAAACTGCAGCATCCTGACCTTCCTGTTTCGCTGGATTGCCCCTAAACTGTCTGCAGGTGTAACGACCAACATCCTTATCTGTGACCTTCTTTATAAGCAGTGAGCAGTCTGCTGTAACACTCAGTCTGTCTGAATTGGCTGTTTCGTTGATCTGTCCAAGATCAACTAGCTCCAGCGATGTCGTGCTTCTTGACTCACTGAAGATCCAGGTGGTAGTGTCACAGTTCTGATGATTACTGATCACATTTTCACAAGGCAAAGTGACATTATCTGCATCTCTGACAGTGAAGGAGAGCAAAAGATCTCCACTCAGAGCTCCTGAGAACATGACAGAGAAACAGAAACGTTACCACAATATTTCAGAGTGATCATAATTTACATACATGTGCACGTAAAACAGTTTTTATTTTCAACAGTGCGTCAAATATGTTTTTTTCAGTCCTTCTCTCATATACATGTCAAATGTATCCTTACCTGAAAACTGAAGCAGAAATATAAAAAACACAAACATTTTAATCCATGTAGATAGAACCAGCATTTTACTCAGTCTCTCCTTTCTCTTCTTCTCTTGGTACTGAAATATGAATGTTTCTTCTTCCTCTTATTATCGAGGTGTGACTTCCTCATTTTGACTTTCAGTCTTCTTTTCTGCAGATATGCTTATGCAAACAGACTGTCACAGCTGTCAATGTTCCTCAGTGAAAACATGTAATGTATTTAATTTGAGTCAAATATGTGTCAGCTAGGGATCGGCTCACCTCTACAAGCTTTGCTTTAATTAGTTTTGCTGTTTGAGAGAACTAAAATTAGGAGCTGATGGGGGAAAACAAGATTAATATACAAATTAAAGCTAAAAGTACAGGAAACAAAACAGTCTCTGTTCCCATTAATGCCAAATACGTCCACCGCTTGGTGGCTACAGGCACATCAATGATGCTACACTTTCACACCACAGCATAAAAATAAACTGAGCGGAGATATAGATATTTAAACAACGGCTTATCAAACAGAAACAGCTGATACAACATGACTTTTATTATGTCTGTTTGCATTCAATTCAAAAGTTTGTCGTTAAAGGATTAGAACCAATGCTTTACATTGTTATCATGAATAAACAGCACCTCCTCCTGGATAAAAGAGATTATTACAACAATAAATCCAGAAACTGATGAAAACTATAAATAGTCTATGACTAAAACATACTGCAACATTCAAATAAAAGAGAATTAAAGTAATCAATATGAGAGGTAACAAGACTATGGACAACAATGCAGGTAGTATACGGGGAGAGAGAGGGGCGGAGACAATTAATGTTTCAGAGATGAAAGTTTGCAGTCTGGGTAATTATTGACATGTGAGTGGAAAAATAAAGTGCTGTTGAGGATGACACCCAGACGCTTAACCCGACGGGAGGGAGAAACTGTGGACCTTAGATAGAATGGATTTTATTCAGACAAGGAGCAACTCAGTTTCGTTGCTGTTTAATTTAAGAAAGTTTGAGGTGAATCCAGATTTTATTTCAGATAAGTAAGTGGTAAGGAAGGAGGGTGGGAGTGACCAGTTAGGCTTGGTGGATAAATAGAGCTTGGTTTCATCTGTGAAGCACTGAAAATTAATACTAAATTTGCAAAAGATATTGCCAAAGGGAAGAAGATAAGTAGTAAAGAAGAGTGGCCCCAGGTCTGAACCCTGAGGCACACCTGTGGTAACAGGGGAGGGATGGGATTTGAAAGACTTAAGTTGAATGAACTGAGTGCAGCCTGTGACATAAGATCACAGAGGCCACAGATAATAGTGCTTCTTGTGGAGATACTGCGCTAATGTCCTGTGATTATCTCACTACCTCAATGTAACTGTTAACAAAAGTTTAGAAAGTCTTTTCTCTGAAAATTTCCATTCCTAACATTCTGTTTGAAATCAGCATGAGAACCAAACAATATTAATGAGGCCAAAGGTCACACAAAGCTGTCAAAGACCCTGTAGATCTAAAACAAGCAGGTAGCTGAATGTAGCTTAGTAACCAACTAACAACTGTCCCATTTGTTTGTTTGATACATTAAAAAGGAGATAATGACAAATGTGTGAAGATTGTTCAGATTTATGCTTCCAGCTCTTGTTTCTTTTCTTTAGATATTATTTTCAGGATTCACGCTGATGATGAGTGACAGGAGAAGAGAAAAACTCTTGATCCATCTTTATCTACTGATATTTACAATTTTGGTGAGAAGCAGCAGCAGCAGCAGAGTCATTCAACAGATACAGAAAGGAAAAATGTCCGCTAAATATTTGACTCAGGACTAAATTATATTCTAGTTTATGTGCCCTGAAGTGTCTGCAGGAGTGTTATGGAAATATTAGTGAGACCATGTTTTCCAAGTTGAGAAATGATCAGCAAATGCAGATATAAATTTTTTTTTAAAAGGATGCAGAAAAAAGACACCAAAAAGATAATGGCTCATTGTGGTCAAGAAAATCTTCAGTTTCTGCCTCAAAATGCTCACAACTCATTAACAATGCTGGTCACCTCAAACCCCCAAAATAAGACGTTTTTTGAGCTGATGCCGGCAGTTATTTTAGAAAAGTCACTGCGATCTCCTAAATATGAGACAGGATCAATATTTCAGAATTGTTAGTGTTGGTATGTGCCGGCCCTATTTGAGCCTTCATCGCATCATTTATTTTCACAGAAAACATCTAAAAATTCACACAGTAAACTCAAATATTCAATAATAGCTGCTTTATGGTTAATTTCTCATAGCTTAAACAATATTTTGATACGACGACAGCTGCATTATTTTAATATATTTTGAGTGTGAGTGTGTCTATAAAGTCACATTTGTGAAATGCACATTTGCAGCAGGTACGGTTTAAAAAAAAAAAACAAGACAAAGAATACACAAAGAAGAGTTTTTTCAGCACTTTATTCTCTTGCAAGAAGGAGCAGCCTTATCCAGATGTGCATATGTGCACACTGAGGAAATATCAGAGCATTTTTATACATATGGTTACATATAAGATGAGCGACACTCTTAGAGAAGAGAAAGTTCAAAAACCCACACATAATCACACTTCCCTCAACTCAGTATGTTGTGACAGCAAACGTCCATTTACCTCTTCCTGGAAAAGGAAGTTATACATCCCTCCTGTAGCGAAATAAAGACATAAAGAAGTTGACATTTGTATAACCTTTCATTTTCCTATCAGTACCCAAATAGAGAGTCAGGTCTCTCCACTGCATGATCATATTCTGATCAGTGAATCACAGAATCATGTTAGACAAGGTCAAGAGTTTTTTTTTTTTTACCCAGTTTTCACTTTTGTAAATCTGTTGTGACAATAAAGTTGAATCTGAATTACAGCCTCTCCAAACCCAAGTGTGAAGCCATGTTAAAATATGTCTGTGACTCACTGGCTGATAGAATCCTCCACCCTTCGTTTTCTCCCCTTGGTGCAAAATTCTTCTTCATAGAAAAGAGACAAGACCCTTCATCCATGCATCGACTGGAGGTTTAAATCAAATCACAGTTGAAAACAAGTGTCCTCTGTCTTTGAGTTATTATAAGAAGTTACACCAATCCCTGCTATCTGGTCTGTATTAATGAAGGAACCTTTAACATCCATTTTGGCTACTTTGAGGATTTGGACTTACCAACACTCCAGCTGTTTTCCGAGCCATGGTGATTGACATGCTGTGGAATTTCCTCAACCGCATTACCTTTATGACAACATGAAGAGTTCATTAAGTACCTGAGGCTCAGCTTTTAGAACTGAGCAAGACCGAAGATTAAACATCTTGAAGAACCTTATGAGAATGACGTTTGCCTTTAAATGAAGCACTTAAGATTATGAAGCAGACTGTAAAAACTAAGCAGCACACGGCCCTGACGAGTTTAACACAGTCCTTAAAGTCAGTGTCAGAGCTGGACTGGGAACTTAAAATGAGAGGCAAGCCTCAAAACACAAGGTCTTGTGTGAAAACTAAGGCGGCCACAGGAAACAGGAACAGGAAGACACAACAAGGAACCAAGAAAAGCCGAGGGAATAAATGCATGAGGTAATAAGGTAATAAATAATATCTTTCGAACAGTAGGTTGGGGGTCCAGTAAGGGTCCCCAGGCTTGGCCTCCCGTGCTATCCAATCCAAACAGACAAGAATAGGGAAATGCTATGGGAATAGGGAATGCTACTAACCATGTAACCCAACTGAACGGGGTTACATGAAGAGAATGTGGGACCTAAACTGCCAAGCAAAGACTTATAGAGACCGAGCAATAGAAGAGAATATGGGAGAAGGATGTAACACATAACAACAATGGTCAGTGGCTAGTGGAGTTAGGAGCAGACCACAGCAGCCTCCCTGTACTGGCTCCAGTAGACAGTGGCAGACACTCAAGAAAGAGTCTCAAAGATGAGGAGGTGGATGGCACCAGGCCCTGAAATGATTCAGACCTACTGGCTAAAGAAGCTAACTGCATTCCAGGAGCCTCTGGCAACACAAATGAACCAGGTGATTATGGATGAGATGCACCCAGAATGGCTGACTGAAGGCCAGACAGTCCTTATCCAACAACCATCGCCCACAACGGGAGTGGAGCAGGCACACGTTTAATGTTGGATGAGTGCCATATGTTGAGATTTTTTGAAAGAAAGAGACGTATTTGTCAACAATGGCAACAACTTTTGCTTCTGTTTGTGCCTTCCTCCTCCAGCCAGTGTCTGTGCAAGAAGAACTGATACACATCCACAGAAAATTTGACTGTATTCCTCCTTTAGGATTCTTTCTAGGTCCGTACTTTCTGTGATTGGCATTATTATGGTAAGAACTAGCTCGTCTGAGAATTTTAGTAGATGCATCAATTTTTGTTCCTTTGCTCCTGAGTTATTGCGGCCATAAGATTTTCAGAAAACTTGACCTCTGACTTTTTAGTAGATGCATCTACTAAAAATTTGAATATCCTATAGGTCACATCGTTCTCAGAATAAGTGTCTTAGCTGATTATATAAAGCTGCCGTTTTAAGATATTTAACTATATAAAGGCTGATGGCAGACTACATTTAGTGTGTAGCAGCCCCAGTTATTGTGAAAACAACATTCTGCTGGCAACCTTGATATAACCCACTTCTTCAGACCAGAAGGGCACTCAGTAGAGCACATTGTCTCTGTGCCACCTAATGTTGTTATACTCCATCTGTTAAGAGGAGAGTGGGTTTGC
This sequence comes from Andinoacara biseriatus, assembly GCA_015108635.1. NCBI lineage: Eukaryota > Metazoa > Chordata > Actinopteri > Cichliformes > Cichlidae > Andinoacara > Andinoacara biseriatus. The sequence continues at coordinate 11,384 of VUQJ01031110.1, forward strand.
AGGGAGCAGGAGTTCCATGGGAGAAACCTCCCAAAACTCAGCCGAGGAGCAGAGCAGTGGAGCTGTTCAGGGGGTTGCCGAGGGAACAAAAGAGGAGGCAAAACAGTTCAGGGGGTCAAACAGGCCTCAAGGCAAAGTCAGAAGTGGGGACGAAGTAGCTCTGGGGGCTGGCCAAGAGGCCAGTTATGGAGACAAAACAGTTCAGTAGGCCGACCTTTTAAAGGCTGGCTGGGGGACAGTGACAAAGGCCCTCAGGTTACATGGCTGGAGGCTGACAATAGCGGAGGTTATTGCTAGGTTTTGCCGCATCTATTCATTCCTGCTCTTTCCACACTGCTGCTGTAATGCTAAATTTCCCAGCAGTGGGACTAATAAAGGCCATCTTGTCTCATCTTATGAGGGATCACCTTCATTCTGTGATGAAACCTTTCTATCCTGTTGGGGTGGTCTGAGGGGTCACTGAATATGTATTGCAGCCAATTAGCCATGAATGACCTGAAACCTGGTTACCGGGCGAATCCCCCACCTGGATTCAGGAATTCACGAACTCCTGATGAACCAAGTTATCTCCAACCAGCTCTGTAATTTAGAAGCTCGAGCCCATTCCTTCAGGAACAAAGAAGCAAAGAAAGTCGAGCAAATAAGCAGCAAAATAATAATAATTAAAAAAAAAGAGGTTCGACAAATAAAACTCCTGTTACCAGGCAGACAAACAGACCAGTATTTCAGTTCAGTTCAGTGCAAATGGTGAACAAAACGACCCAGAATAAGCCCTTTTCAGTCAACCTGTAACTAAAACATGGGCTGAACAATGTATTTATAAAAAAAAAAACACACTGATGAATGGCAGATTGCCACAGTATGACACACATGTTAACTCCGTACGTGTTCTGATATATTGGTAACATTAACCCATTCCTGCACCCATATTTGATAAACAAAACACACAGTTACTGTGACATTTACCACTTCATTAAATCAAGTTCATGAAACAGAGAACCCAGTACTACAGGGCAGACCACAAAGCATCACAACATGGTTTCTAATATAAACTACTAACAACTAAAAAGTACTTCCAAGTCAACAGATTAATCACAGCCCTTCCCTGAGATGACCTCTGTGAGTAACAACACTGCACTCATAGAAGCTATAAGAGAAAGGCATGATTGATAATGAAGGGAAACTAGTTACAGTAAATTCAGCACAGCCATAAACTGCTGCCGTGGGTTAGCAGGACAAAGTGTTGTGGAAAAACAGAATAATCCTAATATTGAGCGTCACAGTGACCCTGTTTTCTGTACGAGTGGAACTGACAGAGTAAAAGCACCTTTTCATCTGCTCCTTGGCGCTGAAAATAACCCACATTCACATTAAAGTTTTTTATTCACGTTTTAAATGTCGCTGTATGCATGTAAATGTATAACGAAATTATAACCATCCCTGCCCACACAAGCAGTGAAAAGCAAATGAAATCTAATTACGCAGCGCTTCAAAGGCTATTAAAATGTTATTTATAAAATAATGTTTTTAAGGATTTTATTTTGAAAACTCACTTCCGGTCAAAATTGAAAGTGAAAGTGTTTTTTTTTTTTTTTTCTAGCCAGCGGAGCTTTTTCGGTTTAGGGTTGTTTTCAATGCGTTTGCAGCTGGAGATGAAGATTGTTCTGGCGTTTGTGCTCCTCGCTCACAGTAATACCAGCTGTCTCTTATTTTATTACGTTTATTGCAAAAAGTATATCAGCTGTTTAAACGGGACCCCCGCATGTGTCTCAGTGTCAGAATCTGTTTTCAGAAGGGGGGGGGCACATGATCAAACCTTCTGAAACGAACTGAAATGATTTTCCAGACTCACTTACTTTTTACTAAAAAAATTTTCTGGCAGTCAGTTTATTATTTAAATTATTTGCACAGGGCGAATCAGTTTGAAATGGATGCAATGAAAGCGTCTGTAGGTGTGATGTGTAGGTGGCCCAGTACTTTTGTACTTAAGTACTTTTACATTACTTATGTAATGTATTTGCGGTATTTGCTTTAACATACACTAAATCACTTCTGTATATGTAAGCAGCCTCTGAAATGTGTGTTTGGAGTTCAGAGGTTTTGTGTACAGTGAGGGCATGAAGAGGCAGGAAGGGCTTTTCCTCCTGTGGTCTGCATACAAACTGTGTTTTTCCTGCTGCAGTGACAGACGGGCTGTGCTTTGAGTGAGAAGGGAAACCAGTTGTGCCAGGCGTACCGTGACACACCGCATTCCACATCCACAGACTATTTAAAGCACATCAAAGCACTTTAAAAAGATTCAAGTCATGGCTGAATATTAGTTATTGATTAATAATATTTAATATGTCTTTATAACCAATCTGCCATCAGTGAAGGACAGAGACAGCACTTTGTGGACACGATGACGTCAGAATAACTTTATCTCCATCGTCCTCTTCACATGCAGACCTCTGTGACTGTTTACAGCACAGAAACATTTACAGTACTGTAAAAACTGTTTGCCTTAGACACACACACAGTTCGACATTGTTCATTACAG
>VUQJ01031110.1:13942-25335 GCA_015108635.1 Andinoacara biseriatus
ACAGATCTTTGGTCATGGAAGCAGAAGTGAGAACTGCCTTCCTTTTTCTTTCCGCTTTTCCCTAGCCACAGGAAGTCAGAGCTCATTAGTCCTAAGGAAGTTCACCCACCCAGCCCACAGTGTGGCTGGGTGCGTTTGTATGTTTGTTAGCGAGCTGCAGGTAACTCCTCACCTGCTCACACTGTGTGTTTACTGTGGAACTGAACATCTTTCTGTGTCCTCAGTTTCCCAGCATGCCTCGGGGGTGGAGGTGGAGGTATTCGAGGACAAGGAGGAGTCTGTCCTGCTGCCCTGCCAGCATCCTGCTCCTTTATCTAAAGATGATGTCATTGTTTGGAGACGTGATGATCTGAATCCTGCAATTGTTCACACTCTCATCGAGGAACGCAGTGACCTTAGAAACCAGAACCCTCGTTACACCAACAGAACATCAGTCCAGAAGGAAGCCCTGCAGACCGGAGACCTGAGCCTCTTTCTGAGAAACCCTACAGTCTCTGACAGTGGAACCTACACCTGCACCACCCGCAGCTTCGGAGAGGACAGGACCACAACTGAAGTAAAACTGAAGGTCAAAGGTCAGTTTATGAAAACCTCTTTTCCCGTGAAAGCTAATAATCTGAAGAGCAGTTTCTGTCTTTATATTTCCAACCAGCTACATGGATTATTAAAGGCCCCCTCCAGAAAAGATATGTAACATGACATGCTTAACATTTAATAAGATAAGATAAGATAAGATAATCCTTTATTTGTCCCACATTGTGGGAAATTTATGGTTTTGCAAACAGCAAAGGGACAGCAGAACGCTCAGTACAAAAACATGAATAAAGAATATATAAAATCTGAGCTGAAAATACTGAAATGCTCTACAACAACAATCTCTTAACATTTTACACACTTCGGTTGAAGCAGTCGCTCACTGAAGGAGTTGACCAGTGCTGCACGGGGTGGGAGTATTCCTCAGTGTTTAGCAGAGTTTAGCCTGCATCCTCTCGTCTCCCACCACCTGCACCAGGTCTAAGTGACATCCCAAGACAGAGCCAGCCCTCTTTATGAGTTTGTTCAGTCTCTTCCTGTCTGCTGACTTGATGCTGGTGCCCCAGCAGACCACTCCATGTGAAATGGCTGATGCCACCACTGAGTCATAGAGAGTCCTTACAAGTTCCCCTTGTACTCCAAATGACCTCAGTTTCCTGAGTAGGTGAAGGCTACGCTGGCCTTTCTTGTATTGAATGATAACCTCCCTCTCTATCACAGAAAAAAAAATCTTTTCTCACAGTAAACTGATTTAAGGTCAATATTTCCTGAGTAATCTATCAGACTGCATTAGCTATAATCTAAACAGTGAGATTAATCAGCAGAACTAAGTTAGTCCAACAAATCATAAAGAGCAGCCAGTCAGAGATTTTATCAGCCACTTATGAAAAAACGAAATAGAGCCCAAAGTGGAACCCTGCAGGACTCCACATTTCCCCGAAACCAAAAACCGAGAAATAATTTTTTAAAACAGTCAAATGTTTCATAAGTCTAAAATGCAAATGAAGCAGCTGTAGTTGATGTTCATGCTGTTTGTGTTTTTAACAGGACCTCCTCCAGTCTGGCCCAAAGTTCTCCCAGCTGTCCTGGTCCCCCGGTTCTCCTGGCTATTGCTGCTGGTGTCTTTCTGGGTCTTGTATATAAAAGGATGAAGAGAACTGAAGGTGTGTGTGTTTGGGTGTGAGTTTTACCCCGATCTAAGAGAACAGCAGGGACTGAACTGCTCAAAGTCATTCTCGGTGATGACACTAACTTTGTCATTTTAAAGCTCAATCTCTTGGCAGGCTTTTTGGGGAACAAAGGAAAAGAACACTAATTTACACACATCGTGCATTTTTTCCAAATTAGTCCTTTTTTCCTTTTCCCCCCTTATCTTGTTCACGGTCATGACAATCTTGACCCAGGGATCTTTCGTGCATTAACCGATTGTGTGATCTCCACTAAAGCACACAGTCTTCGGTTATACAGATTATTTAAAGAAGTGTTTTTAATTTGCAGCTGCTGTTTAGCTCAGTTGATGTTCTTCTCTGTTCTCTCAGGCTTCCAGGTCAAAATAGTGAAAGTGACAGAGGGGGCAGATTTTGTTGTTCTGCCCTTTGAATCAAAAAAATGCAGGCGTAAGGACGTGAGAGCGGAGTGGACACGTATCCAAGGCAAAGAAGTGAATGTCATGGTATATGAGAAGGGTCACACTCAGCATCAGAAAAAACACAGATCTTTCCGGAAGGACCTGTGGAATACAGGAATCGCCAACCTCACTCTGAGAAACCTTTGCTTTGAAGATGGAGGCGTTTACATCTGCACTGTCTACAACAAGGATGGAAAGGTTCTGGAAAAAAAAAGTAGTGTTGCTCTTAGTTAAAGGTCAGTAAAGATTCTGGTCAGGTGTGCTGACCTTCTGCGTGTCAAAGCTGCTTTCTTTTAAAACTGGCTGTTCATCAGAAACTTCTACAGTCACATTTCAGTTAAGAACTGAATTATCTGTGGTTACGGACCTCGCATGCTCTTATTATGAAGGAAATACAGGATGTAATGTATACGTTGATCTGTCTCACTGCTGTGTTTTTCCTTTACAGAGGGATGGCTGAAAACCATCAAAGGTTTGTTCCAGAGTGACGCCTTCACAGCTCCAGGTCCTCATCTTTTTCCACAGGAAATCGGTTCACTGCAGAGTCTGTCTGATTTACCTTAAGCTTCTGCTTGATTGTTTCTCTGATCCAGAGATCACACTAATGACCATTTTATTTATAGGCTAGCTAGTATGTAATTGCTTGGTTAAAAGAAATGACCATTAGATGGTGCAATGCTTCTCTGGCTGTGAAAACAGGCAGTCAAAATGAGATGCACAAAGGAAGAGTAGGAGACGGTTATGGTGGGGCATCACGGTGGTCTACCCTCAGAAGTAAGTCCGATTATAATGAGTATTTTTAGATTAGATTTTTAGATTATTTTTAACCAAATAATTACATTTGTACAGCTCACAAATGCATATACATATATATAAACAATCTTACAATATTAAAAGTAGATGTAAGTGTATGTGTTATAGCTAAGGGGTGCTGAGATATCTCATTTTCCACAGAAAATCGTCTTTGCCACTTCGCCACAAGTATTGTGAAATAAGTTTAGTGGAAAAACCACTAGACTCTGAACAAAACTCAGATGACCCAGCTTTCCACCAGCAATTAAACGCACCATGTGCGCATGAATCTGGGAGCTTTCCCGAAGCGTGAAATGTGTCTCAAAAAACTTTGTGCACTCATAACCTGATTTGTGCATAGCTGTTGTTTTGTTCATGCATATCAGGTGATTCGTGTACTTGTATTTAATGGTTTGTATCCGTACTTTGATTTTGTATTCGTAAATTCACAATATTTGTGTTTGTATTTGAACACACATTTACAAAGACCTGAAGTTATGCACAAAATGTTATTTACAACTTAGAGAAAATTACAAATCCAGCATTACAGACATACACAGTGTGTGTGTGTGTGTGTGTGTGTGTGTGAATTGATAAAATGCTTAGATACAGAAAAACACTATGAATATGTGTGACTGTGTGAATGAGACTTGTGGTACTCAAACTGAATACAGAAATGTGCTCTCTGTAGGAAATATACACATATGCACAGGAAGTCCAGATGTCCAAGTTTTCCAGCAGCACTTGAACAGAGCACGCACAGTATTTGAGAGTTGTAAAAACAACAAAAATAGATACTAATCAATACTAAAAAGATGGGAATAGATACTCACGACTGTATCAATACCAACAATGCATCATCATTATGTACACACATAATTCACAAATCTTTAAGTGAATGAAATGTTACAAATATTTGTAAACATTTGTATCCACAGGAAACGTTCTGTTACATTTATCACATCTGTCAAAGTGTAAAATCTCTGTAAATTATTCATGTTTATTCAGGTGGTGATGCGTGCCTTTACAAAATAGTTACACATAAATTGCTGCACATGTAAAAATGAGTTTACATTTATAGGTCATATTTTGCACTTTTTAAACTTTATTTTGAGCCTCGTTTCTCTCTGTATACCCCCTCATCATTGTGGAGGTGGTTATTTAATTGTAAAAGGCATTTGAAACTACAGATCACAGGCTACTGATTAAAAAAAGGAGAAAGAGGTGCCATCAGAGTGATGGCAGACTCATGGTTAAATAGATAAATAGATAAAGCTGTGAGTTTCCTGTGGGGTTCCTCAGGGCTTACTGCTGAGCACTACTACGTTTGTTGTTGAACTGAGAAACAGATTGAAGTCATCATCAAAACCTCATTGTTATTCTAAACCAGACTGAGTCCTGGCATTAGTTTTCTTTGGTTTTCTGTATTGTTTTTATTGTTTATTATTTTAGCTGTGTAGCACTTTAGCCTGCATGTGTTGGTTTTAATTGTCCTTTTATATAAACTGACTTGAATGCCTCCTTTGGTGCAACTGTCTGATTAGTTTGGGCATCTTTATGAATCTTCCCAACTTCAAACAGTGCAGATATGTTTGTAGAACTAATGAAGATCCAGGCAGTTCTGTCACATTTATCCAAATTGATTTTCACATTTTCATGACAAAGTGAGCTCACCTCCATCCGTGAGAATGCATTTATCTCACAAGAAACTAGGATGTCCTATAGACCCCTACAGAGACAGAAACAGAAAATGTTTGTGGTCCAGAAAACCTCCAAAAGCAAAGTTTCAGGATTGGTGTCCAACCTGTGACCAAAGTGAGACCATGAGTCTCTTTTTAAAGGTTCTGCTCCTCATGCAAACATACAGCATGCTGATGAGCTGATCAGTGAGGTGTGACAGAAGCAGGAGGGTCAAAGTTCATCAGAAGATCGGACATTTTCACAGTTCACTGCTCCATCATCATCTACACACCTGTAAGATACAGCATGATGAACCTGTGTTTCCTGAGATCATCATTACAGTCATTTGGTGCACAGATCTGTCCAAAGCAGCAGAACAAACACAATTGAATGTGAGTTGAGCATGAAAATAAACCTTGACGTGCAGGAACTGTGTGCAAACTGTGGTTTGTATATTTCACGTTCCTGGATCAAAGTCAGTTTACAGATCTGAACTTTTTCCCCTGCTGACTGGGACTCATGTTACTCCCAAACTCAAACCTAAAACTCAACTTAAGTTCTCCAGGCTTTTCAGTTTCTTCACTATTGTGATGGAAATCAGGCTGTGGGATGGATATTTATTTATCTCTGAGTGAGTTTTTTTTCCCTAAGGTTTGCCATGAATCCTGAGTTTTTATCCTGATCAAAACCACCTGTTGATGATCATAACTGATGGCTCTAAGATTTGTCTATAAGGTGACGTGTTTGTTTTATTGGGAAAGTTTATCACTTAGACAAATTATCAGACAGAAAAAAAGTATTTCATCCCAAATTTAGTGTGATTGTGTATTTATTGTCTATCTTATCCTAATGTGTCTATAATGTGCCTTCCTTCATTGTTCAATTGTTGAAATAAAGAAAAAACAACAACCAAAAAAAAATACATTAATATTTTATTCTAACAAACTCACCGTGTTTTCAGCCATCTCTGCATTTTCTGCACTAAAAAGATCAAATAAGAATCAACTTCAGTTTCCACAAACAGAATCCAGGTTTGTGAAGCCGTCGTGTTCGTATGTGAATACTCTCACCAGCTCGTAGCCAGATGTTGACGACCACAGCAGCTGTTATAAGAGCTGCTAAACCCACAGACACAACGACGAGTCTGTACCAGCACGAGCCTGGGAGGAGGATGAAAACATGAAAAGTATGTTTTAAATGTAGTTTTCTGTTTGATTTAATCGATGACTACAGAGCAAAAAAATATGTGATCTGAAAAGTCAGCGAATGCCTTTAAAAACATGTTAATTTTATTTAATTGTGATTGTTCTAGACCAGGGGTGGACAACTCCAGGCCTCGAGAGTCCTGCAGGTTTTAGATGTGTCCATTATCCAACACACCTGAGTCAAATTTAGAAGTCATTAGCAGGACTCTGGAGAACCTGACTGCACACTGAGGAGGTAATTCAGCCGCTTGATTCAGGTGTGTTGGATCAGGGACACATCTAAAACCTGCAGGACACCGGCCCTCGAGGCCTGGAGTTGTCCACCCCTGTTCTAGACCATGTGTTATCAGATTGCAAAAGATGAGGAAATATGTTCTTATTTTTTCTTTTAAATGTAGCTCCATCTAAACTTATTTCTTTGTTGTAACAAAGCTTCTTATCCTGCTGGAAAGCTAGTTTATTTCCTCTTAAATGGAGCCACATTTATAAGGAAAACATATTTGTGGGTTGAGCAGCAGAGTTAAATGTGTGGGCTGCGCTCATGAAAATCTTCTCTGCCAAGACATTAAAAAAAAAGAAAAAGTATTGTTATCACCTGGTGAGTTTATTGATCCATCGATGATCTCCAACTCTGTTGTTGTCAGATCTACTTCTATGCTTTTTTTCATAATTCTTTCCAGTTTAATTGTTGCTGTATTTGTTTCTTCACCTGAACAAAAGCTCAATCAGACGACGTTCTCTAACAGTCAATTTAAGCCTCAGATTGATAAACTATACAAAACTAAATTCTTGACATTACCTGGTAATTTTGTTGACACATTTATAATTTCCAGCTCTTTTGTTGTATGTTTAGTTATTGTGTCCAATTTAATTGTTGTTGCTGCATTTGTTTGTTCACCTGAACAAACAAAAGAACAAACTTCAGTGAACCTTTCATTAACAAACTGTATGTTCTGTTGATTCTTACCTGATGAACGAGGGCTGAAGGGAAAAAGCAGCACTTTCTTATCTTCGGTTGTAACGTTACACTTAAAGTCATAACTCGATATGTGAGTGTACGCAAGCTTCAGAAAGGTCACAGTAGCAGAGCAGGGAGACTGTGATGTTTTTAAATTTGAGTAAACTCCATCCAGATCTCCACTCTTATGGATCCACTTCACTCTGTGTTTACAGCGTTCGAATGACCTCACAGAGCAGCTCAAAGTCACCTGATCAGCGTCTTTCTGTTCAGTCACTGGTGACGATGAATTTCAAGAGAAAGACAAAGAAGGAATAAGTTTATTTTTCTAAATTTAATGTGTCAGTTTGTTGTTCTAAAAACAGTTTGAGCTCAAAAATATTGTGGTGTTAATACTCACTGATGACAACAGAGAGACAAACCGCAGCATCCCGACCTTCCTGTATCCCTGGATTGCCCCTAAACTGTCTGCAGGTGTAACAGCCAACATCCTCGTCTGTGACCTTCTTTATAAGCAGTGAGCAGTCTGCTGTAACACTCAGTCTGCCTGATTTGGCCGTTTTTTTGGTCTGTCCAAGATCAACCAGCTCTACTGTTTGTGTGCTTCCTGTGTCAGTGAAGAGCCAGGTGGCAGTGTCACAGTTCTGATGATTACTGATCACATTTTCACAGGGCAAAGTGACTTCATCTCCATTTCTGACAGTAAAGAAAAGCCAAAGCTCTCCACTCAGTGCTGAGAATATGACAAAGAAGCAAAAATGTTGCCGTTACGTGTCAGAGTGATGATAATTTACATACTTGTGCACAAAAGAGTTTGCATTTATATGTTTTTATTATTAAGAGTGTACCAAACTTAGCGTATGCTAGTCAAACTAAAGCACAGCTGTCTGTGCTCCATAAAGATTTCATAATAAAGCCAATTTGAAAAAAACAAACAAATCTCTTACACATTTAGATGTATTCGTACCTGTAAACTGAAGCACAAGTATAGAAAGCACAGACATTTTAATCCGTCTATATTTAACCATCATTTCTCTCAGTCTCTCTCTCTTTTCTTCTTTAGGTACTGAAACATCTTCTTCCTGTAATTAGTATTACATGCATACATTAGCATGACTTCATTTTGACTTTCAGCCTTCTTTCCTCACAGTTCAAGACAAATTCAGCTGATTTGCTTCATAGTAACATTAAAGGAGGAATTAAAAACAAACAAAAAGTATCAAAGTATAAAAACTAAAATAGGCTGCAGGTAAAATAAAGCTAGTGTAGAAATTAAAGTTTAAAATTATTTAAACAAAAATAGAGCAAACCTCTGTTACCATAAATGTCAAATACAGCCACAGTTTGGTGACAGCTGTAAGTTATCATCAGTCTACCTCAGACATTAATGCAGCAAGTTAGAAGCTGTAAATCTGTCATGTAGGTCTGATTACTGTATGTTATGCTGTGCGCATGCTATTAGCAGGGAAACAGCGCCACATGGGCCATAGTGGCCAGAAATATATTACATTCATGGTGGTCTAGCACTACCACAGAGAATTAATGGGAAACGGTTCAGGGCTTGATTACCTCCAACAAGCAGCAGCTGTTTTTTTGTACTATTTGCATGCGTGACATTCTGAATCTAAACACAACAGGTCAAAAAGTTCTGAATGAATTCTGATCAAACTTTGTAGGTGTGTAGAGTCGGGTCATGTTAACAGCCATTAAAATTTGGCTCACATCCACCGGGGTCTTCAAAAGTCAACTTAATGATTTATTGATTGGAAAATGAAAAAAAAAAACTTATAATTTAGAAGTTTTGATTCTTACTAGTGTGGTGTGTATTGTCAACATATAGAAAGTACCGTATAAAGATTTTAACTATCATGTCAAATTTGACCTCTGACCTCGCCTTCACGATCAATAGATTTATGTGACTGTCAAAGTGATAATAATGCTGCACGGTTCTCTGTGGGAAGAAAACTTCAGAGTGAGATAACAGAGAGCACGAGGCAGATAGAAGCCTGCAGTTATTGAAAGGACAGCTGGTTACAGTAACTACAGAAAAGTGAAAACATCTACATGAACACAGGACGATCTCACATTGCTTCAATCCAGGGTCATCAATAAGACAGACAAAAATGTTCCATCAGAAGCACTGCATGGAGCATCTACAGCAGCAGCATGCACAAGTTCATCATCTCAAGGCAGTTGACAAGAAACAAGCCCCGCACCCAGCAGATATTTTAGCTGATTTGAACATTGTCTCAGAAACATGTTGTAACCATCACTGTTATTGTAATACTTGTACCGCCACATGGTGGCACCCCTTGCCTATTGCGACTGCTAAGTTACCCTTTTTCTTTGTTGTTCTGGAGGAAGAGAGAGACCATACCTTTGTTTTGTGCGCGCGGAATGGTGTGCTTCTCTCCGTAGCGTGTAGCATAAGCCAGTGCCTTATTTTTATTTCTGATGTTCTGAATAAACCAGCCTTTTTGTGGAATATTATCAGTCGTTGCTCTTTTAGCTATCTACCTGCATACCGCCACGGCTGGCTTGGCTTTACTTTGCCTCATGTTACAATGTCACTCTCCAAACAGTGAATCACTGAGGTAACACATACATCCTATTGTCCATAATTTCCCAAGGTTTCAAATAACTTTCATTCGATGAATGTAAATGGAGTTTCTTATGTTAAAGTCATGTATCCTGCAAAGCCAGAATCTGAATTGGATCATTTTCCTTTTAATCCAAATTTAAATCAAACCTTTGAATCCAAAGATGCTTCCAATGGCTGAACAGTTCCTTCCCTCAGCCTCCTGGCAGTACAGTCTTTAGGTGGCACAAATCCACTGGGAGCACAACCTTTACACATAGATCTTAATGGGCTGTATATGAGCCTTAGCAACTTCCAAATGGCTAAGGACCAAAATAAGAAATGCTAAAACCATAATAAACCAGTGAGAATACTGTCTGTATCTGTGACTGGCATTATTATTAAGAACTAAGTCATCTAAGACGTTTAGTATATGCCACCATGGTGTGAATTTGAACATGCTAGGTCACGCTATTCTCTGACCTCTAACCTTGACCCAATTATGGCAAAATTTGAATCAGGTGAACTGGACATCTTTTGTGAAATTTGGTATGACTTGTACTGGTAGTTTTGCTATAGACAAACAGACAAACATATCAAAACAATACTCGCTCTCCTCTCTGGGGGTGGGGCAAAAGATAAAAATGCCCTCACCAATGTGCGGAGGGCTTCTTATTTTGTCATTTTCTGCAGTTTTATCGATAAACATAAAGAAATAAAGACACTGAAGTTAGACCAAAATGAAGCTTTTAGTCTAATACGCAGTGCTCAAGTTAATATTCATATTGGAAAATGTATGTTCAAAACTTCTGTTAAACTCATGATGTTAAGTAAAAATAGCAAAAGTTTTCATTTGTGTGAAATAACCTCCTAAACTATCTTTAGCAATATCAGAACAGCTTTTGGTGCATGTTTCCTTACCTGTGAAAGGAAGCATCAGAAATAGACAAATTTAAAATAATATCTTTTCAGCCATTGTGCTTCGTTCTTTTGTTTTCTGCCACCACCATAACTCACAGAGTCTCTGTACTCATGCCCAACAAAGATAAATGTAGTATCTAGCTTACTTCCTGTCTCCTCCTCGCTCTGTGGTTATTTTTAATGCCGGCAGAGCGCATTAGTTTCCTCAGTTTTACACATGCTTCATCTTGGTGGCAGCACACATCTGGGCCTGTTTATGGAGATTTTGCATGTTTAATGAATTGAGCTGTTTTTCTGATAATGTGGCCATAACAAATGAGCAGAATAAACAACAAGTGGGAGAAACAGACGGATGTCACATTTACTGGATTTTAAATTGCACGAAAATCACAAACCAACAACCCACTTTCTTGAAATCTAAGAAGAAAATGTTGACACACAGTGGTGACCAAGTTCACATTCACTCATGGATATGAAAATCATGGTTTTTAATGATTTCTTTGAACTTTTCTTTTTTCTACAGATGCACCAGATGGAACTGTGTAGAAAGTTACCATCAGTTTTGCATCCTATATGCTTGCCCTAGATGTCTGGGATTTTGTTTTTACCTTTAGCCTCTATTACTTCACATTGGTTGCTCTAGAAATGCTCTTGAAATCACAGTTTCATGCAACCAATCAGTTTTAGGTTTTCTCAACTCTTCTGCCCCATCTGAACAGTTTTAGCTAAGAAAGATGTTGTAGCCTTTACTTTGAGTCTAGTGTGGCACAGGAAGAAATATGTTATCTTTAGATATTTTAAAGGTGGAGTAGAGATTGTCTGCATTAACTTGAACTCTCATGTGTATGTATGCAGAACTGAATTTCTTCATTTAGATAAGTTTAAGTGCCCTTTGTATTCATCTTCCTCCTCAACTCAAGCCTCATCTCAAAACTGAAGTCCGGGCTGTAACACATGAAAACGAGCATAACACACTTGTTTATTCCTGATATTGTCACAATTACTTCCTGTCTGACATGTGACTGTTCCATCTTCAGACAGCTGACAAGAGCCAGCTAAACAACAACAAGAGCTGGTTTTAAGCTAACATTATAGAAG
>VUQJ01031111.1:11729-22285 GCA_015108635.1 Andinoacara biseriatus
AGAAGTTTTCATGACAAATTAATTAGATGAAAAATTGGAGTGGATTCCAAATGTTGAATTTATATTTGGTAGCTTTTTCACTGGGACTTTCAATATGAGGTCCAAAGAGTTGTTGATGCAAGTTAAAGAGGCTATAATTAGACAGAAAAACCTAAATAAACCTATCTAAGAGGCAGCAAAAACTTCAAGAGTGGCCAAATTAACAGTCTGGTTTATTTCTAAAAAGAAGGAATGTATTGGCCAGATCAGCAACAACAAAACGCCTGAAAGATCACAGAGGACAACTGAAGTGGGTGATCCCAGAATTCTCTTCTTGGTTAGGAAAGAGGATGTAGGCTAACATTGTCAAAGTCAAAGAAATCATGAGACACCTTCATGAATGGAAATACAGATGTTTCACCACAAAGTACAAACCACAGATCACAGTCAAAAACAGGAAGGCCAGATTGGACTTTCTCAGAAAACATTTAAAAGACCCTACACCATACTGAAAAAAATACTGGACAGATGAAACCAAGATAAACTCATACCAGAGTGACTAGAAGAAAAAAGTATAGAGAAGGAGAACATATCACACTAACTGCTGAACATGGAGTTAGCAATGTTATAGCATGAGTATCTAGAGCTGCTAATGGAACCGAATAACAAACTTTTATGGTTGATGTCACTGCTGACAGACGTAGCAGGAAGGATTCTAAAGTGTACAGAGCTGAATCCCAGGTGAGATTCAGCCAAATGCTGCAAAATTGATTGGACAACACAGTCCAAATGGATGACCCAAATCAAATCCAAAGCAGTTTCTTAAGTCTACTACCTGATCGCAACCAAAACAGAGCATGTTTTTCAGTTACTAAAGACAAAACTGAATGCAGAGAGAATCGCAAGCAAACAGCAACTGAAGATGCCTGCAGTAAAGGCCTAGCAGACCATCTCAAGGGAGGAAATGCAGCACTTGGTGTGTGTGTATGTGGGTGGGTGGGGTGTTCTTGTCTCAGGTCACTTGACAGTTGTTCAGTCTTCTTCTGTAACTCACTGGCTGCCACCATCACAGAGCACAGACTTCTCAGTGCACTTCAGAGCAGCCATTATTGCATCAGTGTCCAACATGGGTTTGACTCTGAATCCAAGGTATCTGGGCCTGGAGGTTATAATTTATAGGGTTCACACTACTACTGACATGTTGCTGCTCAGGACTGCTTCCAAAATGTCTAATACCTAAACAGTAATACTTTTGTTAAACCTGCTTAGCCTAACAGTAGTGCTTGTTTCAGCAGATAGTCGCGAGTCCTGGCTGAGTTTGTTTTTATATAAAAATTGGACTGTAGACCTAAAACTTACACAAGTACTGCCAAGGGTTTTAAAAAATGTAATACTGCAAAAGAACACAAGATGGCAGCAAATGCAAAACCTTAATATTAAGAACAGCAGTTACGAATAGAATTTTCCAACTCTACGGTTATTTGGTTAGTTACTATGAACTTGTTAGTCTATCTGTGAATTATCACAGCATTATTGTAATAAGCATGCAAGATTATTAAGATCAGGGGACCAAAATCCTGATTTCTTTGTTTTTAATTGTTCAATATATAAATATTGCTACATGCCATCTTGCATTTCTGTTTAATGTCATAAAAAGATACACTGTCTGGCCAAAAAACGGCATGCATTCACTGTGGCATTGTTTCTATAAGCTTCTGCAAAGTCACAAGATTTATTTCCATCCAGTGTTGCATTAAATTTTTACCATGATCTTACAGTGATGATGGCAGATGCTGACCACTGCGCTACGCCAACTCCAACACATCCCAAAGATTCTCAGTGGGGTTGAGGTCTGGACTCTGTAGTGGCCAATCCATGTGTGAAAATGATGTCTCATGTTCCCAGAACCACTCTTTCACAATTCAAGCCCAATGAATCCTGGCATTGTCATCTTGGAATATGCCCGTGCCATCAGGGAAGAAAAAAATCCATTGATGGAATAACCTGGTCATTCAGTATATTCAGGTAGTCAGCTGACCTCATTCTTTGAGCAAAACTGAATGCAGTGTTGCTGAACCCAGACCTGACCAACTACAGCAACCCCAGATCATAGTACTGCCCCCACAGGCTTGTACAGTAGGCACTAGGCATGATGGATGCATCACTTCACCTGCCTCTCTTCTTACCCTGATGCGCCCATCACTCTGGGTAAATGTGGACTCATCAGACCACATGACATTCTTCCATTGCTCCAGAGTCCAATCTTTATGCTCCCTAGCAAAATGAAGCCTTTTTTCCCAGTTAGCCTCAGTGATTAGTGGTTTTCTTAATGCTACAAAGCTGTTCAGTCCCAATCCCTTGAGTTCCCTTCACATTGTGTGTGTAGAAATGCTCTTACTTTCACTATTAAACATAGCCCCAAGTGCTACTGTCTTTTTTCTTCGATTTGATTTTACCAAACATTTAAGTGATTGCCGATCACAATCTTTCAGGACTTTTTTCTGGCCACATTTCTTCCTTGAAGACAATGGATCCCCAGTATCCTTCCACTTTTTAATAATACGTTGGACAGTTCTTAACCCAATTTTAGTAGTTTCTGCAATCTCCTTAGATGTTTTCTCTGCTTGATAGTCCATTGGCCAGAGGCCAAAATTTCACTATTTGGTCCATCTCAGGGTAGCAAAACTTAACCATATATTTTTTGAAAAGTTACATGTCTGTAGATGATATTTTGGTATGATAGCCCTTCCAAAGTGGTAGCTTAGTCACGAAGTTAACAACCCCTTAAGAAAAATTTTGTTTTTTGACACTGTGTATATGTGGTTTAGGTTCATGGTACAGACATTTATTGTTTGGTATCATTTTAAAGGGAACCCTCGTGGCTTTCATTTGAGCCAGGTTTTGGATCTCTTTGACCAACATAGAGGTTAGTAGAGATCTTTAAACTCTAAATAATACAAATTTTCCCATAATTTTCACCTAAACTACATACTTTCCTTTAGCCCTGTGGCATCCAGGGACACAAGAGTCAACCACTGCAATACAGGACTTTAAGGATTCAGGAAATGTATAATATACCCACACTGTCTCTTGTATTAGTGGGAGGTCACTGTAAGCCATACTTACAGTGTGAGCCATACAGGTTTAGGCCAGAACGTTTACTGGTTTTGTGTGTGTGCCAATTTAGCTTATTCATTACAAAAACAAAATTAATCAGCAATGGCAGAAATTTACACTTACATAAATTTTCACATAGTGTACACAGGCCTATTTATCAGGCTTTGTGATTTTTTCCCCCCATCCTGGGCTACTATTATGTAGCTAGAAACACACAAGGCTCTGTGGAAGACGGTGGTATTACACAAGTGATACCTAACACAAAGAGATACCTAACACAAAGGGATACCTAAGACACAATGTTGAAGAGGAATTTGGGTAATCTTTACATATCACAGCATATGGGCCAAAAAACTACTCACAGGACTTTAAGGATTCAGGAAATGTATAATATACCCACACTGTGTCTGTGTGCGAGATGATTGTGAGCTGTAGGTTTAGAATTTGTTCTACCGAAAGCAATAAATTCTGGTTTGGTTTTTGTCATTGCACTTTTCCAATGAAATTCTCTTTGACAGCTCTCCCTTTCTTAGTCATATGACTAAGAACAAGAAACAAAAACAGAAACAAGTAAATAGTGATAAATATAAATAAATATAAATGGGAACAAAAATAAGATAATACAGGCCTAAATGTCTAAATGTAAATAAAGTATTGATGTGGGTAAAGTGCTGAGTGTGAATTGCAATGTCCCATGAGAAACAAAGTGTCAAGTCTATGCTCTAGCTTTAACGGCTCTGTGGAAAAAGCTGGTTTTAAATGGCACATATAATGCTTTTAAGTCCTTCCTTTTCATATTGAATCATTCACTTGTGGTCTATATAAAGTAGAACTTCAATGCTTTGGTCTGAATTCCTTGTTATTGTAGCTCCACAGACCCCTCTTTTACCCCTTTTCTGAGGCTCGTCTTAGAGCAGCTGGTTTTTATGCGGTCTCTTTAAATGTGAATGAGACATTTCATGCCCCGCCCCCCCCTCCAGGTTGCAGAGCATTCCACTCCACCCTATTTGGCCATTTTTGTAGTTTAATAGCAGCAATACGATTATCTACTGGAAGAGAAACAGGCACTTAGAAGAGGATCCAATGCCGCGGGGCGATGTAAGGAATCTTGTGGGTTAATACACCCAACAACCGCACATTTTGACTTGGCTACATGCAACTTCGGCATAACTGAATTTGGACTACAAAATCACTCAGAGAAAAAAATGGCGGATTTAGTTAGTAGTTCCACAGCAAATACTGTGACGTAACAGATAAGAAAACATAACAAGGAACAGAGAAAACAAAACAGCCTGAAAATTATGACCTAAAAAGAATATAAAGAAATCTACGCAGCACCGGGTGAGAATATATTTAAATTTCCTGCACTCCTAGACACCCAAAGGACACAACAAAATGTACTTAAGGACTAAAAAGTGCTTAGTTAAATCCAGGTGGCGACTTTTTTTTGGCCAGGTAGTATATGATACTATATGATAACTTCACTGCATATTCCTTCTGAATTAACAATTATTTACTAATGAGTTAAATAAGATTTAATAAAATAATAAAAAGAACATAAGGAAAAACTAAAGTTTGTTTTAATTACTGAAAAGTCAAAACACACGCTTAACAGGCTGAAGGTAAATTAGCCATAGTTGTGAATGTGTCTGTTAGCCTTGTTATGGCCTGGCAACCTGCCACATCTCTCCCTTATATCTAAAGCATAGATGAGTTGTTATAATGATCTACACTCACTTTTGTGTTAAATATGGGTTATTCAAAGACATTATTGGTGAACTCTAATGTTAAGTGTGTTTTCCTTAGGTTGAAATTCATCGTTTTTAATTTGTTTTTTTAATTTTAGAAGCAAGTTTCAGTTAACCAAAAAAGCCAAAACAGCCTTGTTTTCCCTTGTTATGGAAAGGTTTTTCTAGGTCTCTTAATATGTATACGTAATGGATTATCATATGATTATGACATAATTAATGTAGCAGCTTTAATAACAACCGAGTACAGCCTTCAACATTCAGAATAAGATGCTGCATGCTAAGAGTACTGCAGCCTGAGGGAAGCCTGCAGTGTTTACACCACCCATTGGTTCTCAATGGATGGATGTCTACCAGAAGAATGTGAGGAGTGTAAAGGTTAGCCACTCTTTTTTTTTTTTATAGTTTTTACAGCAATAAGAGAGGCTAAAAATAATAGAATAAAGAAGTTGCCTTTCCCTCCTGAAAAATGTACACAATTAGCAAAGAAATATTACTCAAAAACTTATGAAAGTGATTATTAAAATTACTGGTAGCATGTACGAGCGCACAAAACATGTAAGCGATTTTTCCTTTGTTGCTGAGAACATCCTGTGAACCCTGAAATGACTGGCAACACAGCGCGCTGATTCATGTTATTTGCCCAAGAATTTAAAAAAAAAGAAAAAAAAAAAAAGAATTAGCCCCTGCGACTCATTTTGCCAGATCAGATCACAAATGTTCTCTGAAATAGGAACAAACCTTTAAAATTGTTAATTTAAGATACTGCGCTCCAAAACAGTCGTTGAGCAATTACAACTAGGAAGCATAATGGTGATTTGGTTTGTTTTGGCTGAAGAAATCATCTCATTATATTGGGAATATTCTAGAACTTTGGACCTGATACGCAACACTAAATCTATGTGTGCACAAAGGCAGAAATGTGCAGCTCTATGTATGTGAATTTTAAATCCCATCTTTAACTATGAATGGAAAAACATGATCCCTTAATTCATGATTTGCATATGAAAATCATTGTTAGATATGGCATGAAAAGTATGAGTAGAAAGTGTAAGGATGTGTAAGATACGCACATTCTACCAGCATATTCTGTCTTTATTAGGACTAGTTTGTGTTTGGGAAAAGTTGCATGCACACTCCATTTATACATCAGGCCCCTGGTGTTCACCCAGGTTGTAACAGGTCACAAAATAAACATATGAGGATGTGAACTCATTCTAAGATTAATAATATTATGTGACTCAAATCTGAATTAGGCAAGATGCTCAGTAGCCACAGTTCTGATCTCTTGAACATGAATGGATCATGAAAAAACAAATATTCTGATGTATTTCTAGTTCTCTTATTACCTGAATGATATTTAACAGGCCAACATGCTTCAATCAGGCATGACCAGCTACACATGGTTGCAACAGTGGTGAAAGATTGAATCATGTTTTTGGTCAGGAAGTTACAGTATAAATTCATGGTTGAGTATCACTAATCACTACTCATAAAAGTGCATCCTGTAACGAGAAGTCTGCTGTGTATTTCTTACTGTCACCAAATCCCATGAAATGATCAAAACCAACAAAGAATGCATCCTACTGTTTGTGTATCAAACCCTCAAATATGTTTTCGTCTGTGCCACAGCGCACTGTGGTCTGAAAACTACTAAAGAGAACTGCACTCCGCTTGCCGTTCTACTTATTATGATTCATTCAATTCAGTTCAATTTTCAATTCAGTTTTATTTATATAGCACCAAATCACAACAAAAGTCACCTCAAACCGCTTCCAAGGCAAAGACTGTACAAAAACAAAAAAGACCCAACAATCAGACAACCCTTTATGAGCAAGCACTTGGTGACATTAAGAAGAAAAAAACTCCCTTTTAACAAGAAGAAACCTCTGGTAGAACCAGGCTCATGATTGGGCAGCCATGTCCCGTAACCAGCTGGCCTACTGTTAACCATAATACTTTATTACAGAGATTAGAGCACGCTGTAGGTATTTAAGGTTCAGCGCAGCAGTGGTTTGAATCATATTCATCTAATAGACTCTTTGTTCATATTTATGTCTTCTTCACACACTAAGGTTTATGAAGAACTACAGGATTCTGTGCTAGGATCAATTCTGTTTACACTATACATGTAGGCAATATTATTATAAAGCATTGCATATATTTTCATTGCTATGCAGATGATACCCATGAAGCCAGATGACAACACATCAATTAGTTAACCTGCAGGAATGTCTCAAAAATGTAAAAGGCCTGGATGACTTCTAATTGCCTTCTAAATTCAGATAAAACTGAAGTAACTGTACGTGGCTCCACAAACCTTAGAAAAATGCTGTCTAACCAGCTATTTTCCATAGATAGATGTCAACGTATCACCCCAATAGAGCAGTTCGCTCTCAGACTGCTGGCTTACTTGTGGTTCCTAGGATACTTAAGAGTAGAATGGGAGACAGAGCCTTCAGCTTTCAGGCCCCTCTTCTGAGGAACCAGCTCTCAGTTTGGATTATGGAGACAGACACCCTCTCTATTTTTAAGATTAGGCTTAAAACATTCCTTTTTGAAGCTTATAGTGGATCAGGTGACCCTGGACCCTCACTTAGTTATGCAGCAATAGGCCTGGAGGGGTTACCGTCACACCACAGCATGTGTTTTTTCCTGTCTCTCTCTCCTCACCTGCAACCGGTTGTGGCAGATGGCTGCCCCTCCCTGAGCCTGGTTCTGCTGGGGGAGTTTTTCCTTCCCACTGTTGCTGAGTGCTTGTTCATAAGGATCATTTTGATTTTTGGGGTTTCTCTGTAATTATTGTAGAGTCTTTACAATATGCCTTAAAGGCAACTGTGATTTGTTGCTATATAAATAAAATAAAATTGAATTTATTTATCTTGGCCTAAAGTAACACTGTGAGAAATCTTGGGAGTCATTTTTGACCAGGATATGTCCTTCATTGCACATATTAAACAAATATGTAGCTTTTTTCCATTTCCACAATATGTCTAAAATTAGACACATGCTGTCTCAGAGTGATGCTAAAATGCAAGTTCATGCATTTATTACTTCTAGGCTGGACTACTGTAATTCTAAGGAATTAAGGTTGTCCTAAGAGCACCCAGAAAAAGCCTTCAGGGACTAGAAAGATAGAGAATATTTCTCCCATATTGGCTTCTCTTCATTGACTGTCGAATTCAGAATTGATTTTGAAATCCTCCTTCTCACATACAAGGCATTGAATAAAGAATATCTTAAAGACTTCATTGTACCATATTACTCCAATCAGCTTTGTTGTTTGTAACTGTCATGGACAGATTGACTAATGAGATTAGAAAGTTTTCTGGTGTGGACTATGTTGTTTGCACATGACATTATGATCTGGGAGATGGTGGAAGAGCTCGAAGAGTTGGAGGTATGCTCTAGAGAGAAGAGGAATGAGAGTCAGTATAAGAAAGACAGAATACATGTGTGTGAAGGAGAGGGAGGCAGGTGTAACAGTGAAGCTGAAAAGAGTAGAGGCAACTGCAATTTATATAATAAGATATTGATATTTATTGTCACTGTATGAATAAAATAGTACCAAAAAATATTGCAATACTATGCTGTAATGTTTTTTTCCTCACCCCTAATCTTCAGTAGAAACTATCTGCCTTGGAGCTGAGAATCACAAGCAGAATAGGGAAGACAGAAAGTAATGAGAAAATGATTAAAATGTGTAAACTACAGTGTAATTCAAGCTCAAGATGTACTGCACTGAAAATACATACTCTGAGAAAAAACCTCATGTCACAGATTAGCTGAGTATGTTATTAAGACAATGTGACCCCAACAAGCAAAAACACACAGACACACACGTGTGTGGATATTTGTGTGTAAATGTATAAGTAAGTGACATCACTATCACACATTAACTGAGGACCAGGTGGAGGGTTGTGATGGACATGCTAGACTCTGGAGCAGTGAGACATAAGGATAGCCCTCCAAACCACCACCACCACAGCACACATACACAGCACACAGATATACATCCATTCATGCAGAATGACCATACCTTAATTCAGCTTCCCCTTAAGATTCAGTTCTCTGTTATGTCCTTTCCTGATAGATTGACTGAATCGTTAACACACAGTTTGTGTAAACACTGATTGTGCTGAGAAAGCTGAGCCAGGAGACAGAAAACAGTCCAAAGTTGACCTCTGTGGTGTCAAATGGACTTAGTTTCCCCATCTATCTCTTAGTGCTATGTGTATCCTAGATATTGTTCTTTCCTACTTGTAGCATATGGAACAGCCTGAGGGGAAGTGGAGTGGACTAAGGGGGTCCTTCTGCCAAAGTGGAACTGGGCCAAAGTTAATGTGCTCTCTTCATGAATCCCTGCTTCTTAGCGAATAAAACTTACAGTTTTCATTTGTTTAACACCAGCTTTATCACACGACATGTTAGATGGATGAGATGGAGACAGAGGACAACATTAGATATGCACAGAAAACTTCATATGAGATGAAAGAAGTGTTTCAAACAGGTTTCACTTAAAAATACATAAATTTCTGTCCAATGCTTCTCTAATTGCTCCTTTAAAGTTGTTGTTACAAGTGTTACACTGATGTGAAAGAAGTGTAATTGCTGATTTAGGCTAATTAGAACGGGGCCTTTTTTTAGCCTCTCTGACCTTATTCACATTTCTTGCAGCTGCAAAGACTAGCACATAAAAAAAAAGCGGAGGATGCTATGCTACATACTTTTGCTACATTTCAAACAATGTATCTGCATAGACTTCAAAGGATCACCAAGTGATCCTTTGGGAGTAACCTCAAGAGTCATCCATCATTTATTCAGTCCTGATTAAATGATGTATCACATAATCAGCTCCTTTAAATTCAGACAAATATGAAGTTCAATGTGTTATGTGTCACAACAGTATGGATAGAATCTGAGAATTTACATAACTTGGGTGGGCCATATAGATATAATAAATTCCATAAAACTGGATATTAACCTTACCCCAACCAGGTCACTGGCACCAAATAAACTGGCTCCATATTGTTGCAAAAGAGGTACAAGGGCCATCACTCCCTCACATATATAATACCCCCCCCCCCCCCCCACCCCACCCCACCCCACACACACACTGAGCCTACAGGTAGATGTGTTTGAAACCGCAAGCCCAAGTAGGTCATCAAAGCTACTGACATATCAGAGGGACAGATGGGAAATGTGCAGCTTAAGCAGACTAACAGGGAAGATGTGTAGGTATATGACATGAGGAAGGTGAAGCAAACAGACTTTGTTTGTTTTTGTGAAGCCTAACTTATAAAACAGGAGAAAATGGTTCCTTTAAAACATAAATGAGAAAACCGTTTAACTGTATGGTAGCCAAATTTTTAGCAAACAGAGCAGCATGGTGGCGCAGTGGTTAGCACTGCTGCCTCACAGTTGGAATAACATCTGAAAGGTCTGGATTCAATTCCACCTCTCTGTGAAGTTTGCATGTTTTCCCCGTGTCTGCGTGGGTTTCCTCCCACATGTCCAAAGACATGCAGTTACTGGGGTTAGCTTAATTGGCTACTCTAAATTGCGCATAGGTGTGAATGTGAGTGTGGATGGTTGTCTCTGTCTCTGTGTTGGCCCTGCGACAGGCTGGCGACCTGTCCAGGGTGTACCCTGCCTCTTGCCCTATGTCAGCTGGGATAGGCTCCAGCCCCCCCACACCCCCCAAAAAGGATA
>VUQJ01031113.1:0-11426 GCA_015108635.1 Andinoacara biseriatus
CTCCCTCTTCTCCCCTCCCCCCCCCCCCCCCCCCCCCCCTCTTTCTGCTCCTGGATTCAGAGCTTGTTTACTCTCCCGGACCACAGCACTGACTTGCATCCATGAAATGATGCAATTAAGGTTCCAACTGGGGCTCAATCTGTCATGTTAACACATGCTAAACCCCCACTGAGAGTCCAGAGTGAGTGTTGGCCGACAGGTAAGAGTGACGGGGGTGAGAGATGGTGGTTAAAAAGGTGCGTGTTGGGTGGGGGTTCATCTCCTATACTGCAGAAGAAACAAAATGTTCCAGTGGGTAATTTGTAATGCCAGACAAACCAGATGAGAGGATTTGTCAAAAAAAAAAAAAAAGCTGAATTTTATGGAGGCATCAGTCCCTTCTTTTAATTTTTAATTACTCTCTCCTGAAAATAAGAATAAGGATGACAATTGATGCTTCTTGATGGAGTCTGGATGCTGGTGGCGAGCTCACTGAAAGAACGAATTGGACAACAGGTTCTGATGAGCAAAGCCGCTTTACACGAGCGAGACGATTGGCATACAGGGACTAAAATCTGCTTTTGTTTTAAGTAAAAACTGGGAGTTCTCTTTCTTATTACATACACGTCTCTCTATGTTAATTTCTGTGACAGCAGAGTGATGAATGTTCTTTTCAAATGCAGTTCCTCAAATGGTTAACCGTAACTCGAAGTGGGTTACCAGCAACGTGGTGGCTGCTACGAGGTTCTCAAGGATTCGTCCCATCTGTTTGAGAGCCACTGACCGAGAGCAAAATGCTCCACTGGTATTCCTTCCCAAAGATCTTGATTAAGCTTGTTATCAGTCTTCGAGAGCACCGTGAAAGTTCATGCATGTGTATAAATTTGCATGCATCACATATTTGTGTGTGTGTATGCCAGATCCACTCTATATGAGCGTTTGCATGGCTGTCAAAGATAACACACCGATCTTTGCCTGCTTCCCCTCTACAATCCTCAGTCGGGCTAGGTAAACAGCTGATGCCGGCTGGAATGGACCACCTAAGTATAAGTTTCCACGTGGGGGTATATTCTCAAAGCAAAGCGAGGAAATTTTCCAAAACACATTAAAAGGAGTTATGCAAATGGTTTACGGTAGTGCTCGTGTGGCTGTATTGTTAAATTAATCTGTATACACTGTGGCTCATCTTGGCAGGACCCTTTGTTTGTCTTCACTCTTAATCTGCAGAGCTCATCTCAAGCTTACATCACTCTGAGTCAACAGAGGGATATCCGCTGCAGTCTTACCGCTAACACCAGAGCTAACACTGGGGTCAAATAGTGTGTGTGTGTGTGTGTGTGTGTGTGTGTGTGTGTGTGTGTGTGTGTGTGTGTGTGTGTGTGTGCGTGCGCGCGCCTGCACTCTGCATGTGTGAGTGTGTAGGAAACCAGTGATGTTCACAGGCACCTGACCACCTCAGCAGAGCAAATGTGTTTGCTGCTATTCTGTTTGGTTTCTCCCGATTAGAAATTGCCAGAAACAATTTTCTAGTCCAGTGCAACCAATAAGCACTTCATGATGATGATGCCTTTATACACATTTACTCTTCAAACACTGACTTCCCAACAAGAAATAGAGAGGAAAAAAAAAAGAAAAGAAAGTGGAGCATAACTGAGTTTTCGGTGCTTGCAAAGATGTGGTTTCCTTCAGGAGAAGTGAGCCATGCTGCCTGTCCATGTTTCTGTGTCCAGGCCAGTGAACTCTGCCAGATGCCTGCCGCCTTGTTATCTGTACCAGCATGGCTTGTTCTCCTGTGCTACGTGCGCCAAACAGTTTATCACACACCACTAGCAAATAGGCTGGGGTCTTGCACAAGTGATAGCGCACACACAGACTCATGAAACACATTTATGTGCATCCTTGGACCAAAAAAAAACAAACTAGAAGGGCACTCAGTAGAGCGCATACCTCTCCCACCCCAAATCTTCTATGTGCCAATACTACGCTGCAATAGATACCACCCAATGTTGTCATACTCCATCAAGTTCAACTATAGTTTGGTGTTAGTTGCATGTCACTGGCTTTAATTATTAGTCTACAGGAGAGAATTTTTTTTGATGCATCATGAATACATCTATGCCGACAAATGCAGACCTCTTTATGCATTTTCCTACTACATCTTACACTCAGAAATCTTAATCAGTCTTGCTTAGGCCATTACTAATGCATAAAAAGACAAAAGTTAAAACCTGATTACATTAGTTTAAATAGCTATAATTAAATACACATGCAGTTAGCCTGGCTAAATGGAAGCAGAGGGGCAGGAAGAGTGAGCCTTGCTTTCGCCTCAATATTTCAGAAACTGCTGATCTACTGGGATTTTCCCACACAACCATCTCTACGGTTTACAGAGAATGGTGTTGAAAAAGAGAAACTATGCAGTGAGCAGCAGCTCTCAGAAATTCCTTGTTGATGGCAGAGGTCAGAGGAGAATGGCCAGACTGTTTCAAGCTGATAGGAAGGCAACAGTAAGTCAAATAATCACTCATTAACAAAGTTTCCATCTCTGAATGCACAATATGTCAAACCTTGAAGCAGATGGGCTGCAGCAGCAGAAGACCACACCGAGTGTCGTGGCCTGTCAGCTAAGAGCAGGAAACTGAGGCTACAGTTCACACAGGCTCACCAAAATTGGACAATAGAAGATTAAAAACAAACATTTCCTGGTCTGACGAGTCTTGATTTCTCCTGCAACATTTGGATGTTAGGGTCAGAATTTAAACAACATGAAAGCATGGATCCATCCCATCTTGTATCAACAGTTCAGGCTGCTGATGGTGTAACAGTGCAGGGGATGTTTTCCTGGCATTGTTTGGGCCCCTCAGCACCACCTGAGCATCTTTTAAATACCACAGCCTACCTGAGTATTGTTGCCGACCATGTCCATCCCTTTATGATCACAACATACTCATCTTCTGATGGCTACATTAAGCAGGATAACACACCATGCCACAAAGATCAAATTATCTCAAAATGATTTCTTGGACGTGATGATAAGTTCACTGTACTCAAACGGCCTCCAGTGTCACCAGATCTCAGTTCAACAGAGCACCTTTGGGATGTGGTGGAATGGGAGATCAATAGGGAACAAATCCGCAGCAACCGTGTGACGCTATCATGTCAGTATGGACCAAAATCTCTGAGGAATGTTTCCAGCACCTGGTTGAATCTGTGCCATGAAGAATTAAGGCAACTCTAAAGGCAAAAGACAACAAGGTGTATCTAATAAAGTTGCAAGTGTCTGATGTGCCCACACGTTCACACATGGGCGCACCTTGCTACTGAATGTAGTTTGCGGTATCTGCCAAACATCAGCATGTTAATACTGTTTTTTGCGAGCATGCTATGTGTACTTTCTCACATAGTTACAATCATGGCAAAAGCCTTTTTTACAGAGACAGCATCTACTCTCTGTGCTACACTCTCTCACTCTGCTTTCAGTTTCAAACCTGCTGTACAAACACAATAAACTGCTGAGTAACACTCTCTCTGCAAGAAATTAAACAAACTCTGCTTCCTAAAAGGATTACTTATTCCTTTAGGGTCTGACATTTGATTAGGAAAGTCTTTTAGTGTGTCAACATTAAAGAAAGGGAAAGCCTCTTAACTTGGCTGATAAATCGACATTGACCGTATAACAAAGAGGCAAAGAAAGTCTTGGTGAACAGAAATCTGATTGTTTATGGTCCTGCTAGCACAACAAATTGCAGACGCGCATGGCCTCTCAGTCAAACCCACACACAATCACGCAAATGCACCGCTATAATTCGAACTGCAGCAACAGAATGCACTCTACAAAATGAATCATAAATAACTCGCGTCGCTTTTATCCAGAAATGGAGGCTTGCAGACTTTTCTCTGTGAAATATTGCACTGAAAGACAAATATGGCCCATTTCTCCACAGGAAATATCAGCAATTCATTCTCATCGGTGCCACATAAGGGGAAAAACACATTTGGTGTATAAATTTTCTTAACAATTCTCTGGTACCTTTTTCATGTTTAAGGGTTATTCTTTGGTGCTGGCTCACCATTGCCAAAGCCTTAATCCTCGTTTTGGTACACAGACTGCCTGTGGTGGTGGTGTACTGTGTGCATCCTAATCTCTCCAAAGCTCTGTGTCTAATGGCTGCACTGCCTCTCTGTACACTGTGTACTTCCACTTTAGCTGCAGCCAAACAGGCATGACCAAGTGGTAACAGGAGGAAAAGACTGCGAGGGAAGAAATCTGAAACTTTTCAACCATATTGATCAAATGTCAAAGTTAGACTTTGACATTTGAAAGGAGAAAAATAAAACTACAATTTGAGTCAACAGATTAGGGATGGAATTTCTACAACTGTTATTTCTGTTTGCAAAAGAAGCCTTAATGCGAGTTTGCTGTTAATCCTGTCAATCCGTCTTGTGATAGCAAGTATAATGTTTGGTTTCAACTTGCAGCGCAATCATGAGAATCTAGCCTTAAAAAGTAAAAGTAGAGAAGAATGATGTTTTGTCTAACAGAAGGCTCAAAACTCAAATGGATGCAGAATCAAGGACCTCTCTTTCTCTGGAAAGGCAACTTTAGGACAAATACTTACATGTGGAAGGACTCGCCTGCCTGCCTGCTTTAAGCTTTCTACTTCTTCTGCTCCCAGCACCAGCCAATATTACTCTGGCCTTTGTAAAAAAAAATAAAAAATACCTTGAAATTTCCCAACTGTCTCTGCATCTGCATTTGGGTCCGTTAGTCCTTGTTAAAATCATAGCAATTTAATTTCTGTGGACAGAGCATATGCACACATCAGTGCACATCTGTCATCACACATCACCAAGCTGCTTCATCAGTGTTGTGCAGAAGCAGTTTGCCCGCATATTTCAATCATCTGTAGCCCATGCTGCTGCTTGCAGCTTAGATCAAGCTCAGGTTCCGATTCCATCACAAATAAGTGCAACATGAGCAACGATCTGTCCTGAATCCTCTGCAGCTGAAAGTTGCCCTCACACAGCGCTCTGGATTTAAGTCTGCTTTATTTTCAGCAGCATTTGCAACAACAAACACATTTCAAGTACACAGTTTGACAGTTATTGAACTCGTGTCATTCAATATGAAAACATGCCGGTCCACATGAATGTCATAAAGCTATGCAGTGAAATTAGAGAAGTTAAAACATAGACGTATTTTCCTGAGTTATGTTCATTGAAATGTGCCTGAAAAACCTGTTCTTAAATACTGTGGTTTGTCAGGATTCCTGGGATCTCAGTGATATGTACACACTGTTCTTTGGTCACACATCAGAGTTAGAGAGCAAACAGTCCTTTGTGAATTAAACAACAAAGTTTACATGAGAAGGAAGGAGAGGCAGCAGTGACAAAAGTCAAAGCCTAACAATCCGTGGACTGTGGTTACTGTCCCGTGTTTTCACTTTGTTTGGTTACATTGTTACAAGCTGCTTGGTTAGTTTCAGGAACCAAAACTACTTAAGATAAGATAAGATAAACTTTAATGATCCCACAATGGGGAAATTTGCATGTTACAGCAGCTTAAAAGTACAAAGAATACAAGGATGAATAAAACAGATGAAATAAAATAGAACAGAAAAAAATGCTATATATTGGTAAGAATAAGATCATAGTTTCCATTAAAATACGCCAATGTACACCATCAACCCAGCAATTTGACATATGGACCTTAAAGGTACATTATAACAGTGTACTGGCCGGCCACAGCCCAAAGAGGAGACATAGACCTGGCATGACTAGGATGCAACATGGGTGCCTCTTGTGTGAGGTGCTCTGGGCATGTCCTACCTGGAGGCCTTCCCAGGGTAGATCCGGGACACGCTGGAGAGATTATATCTCTCGGCTGGCCAGGGATTGCCTCGATGTTCCGCCAAATAAACTAGAGGAGGTGGCTGAAGAGAGGGAGGTCTGGGCTTCTTTGCTTAGCCCCCCACCCCACTCAGCCCCAGATAAGCGGAAGAAAGTGAATGGATGGATAAATGAAACGGTTACTCTAAAACTGTATTTTGTGTTTACTTGAGTTATCTTTGCCTAATATCAAAATTTGTTTGATTATCTGAAACATGTACAGTACCAGTCAAAAGTCTAGAAACACCGTCCAAACTTTTGACTGGTACTATAAATCTGACAAAATGTGGAAATCAGGAATGAGGCAAATACTTCTACAACTGCACTTAAACTATATTGCCAAAACTATTCTCTGGTCTGCCTGACACACATACAAATTTGACTGAGATCCCATTCTTAATCCAGAGGGTATAATATGATGTTGGCCCACCTTTTGCAGCTATAACAGCTTCAACTCTTCTGGGAAGGCTTTCAACAAGGTTTATGAGTGTTTATGGGAGTTTTTGACCATTCTTTCAGAAGTACATTTGTGAGGTCAGACACTGATGTTGGATGAGAAGGCCTGGCTCACAGTCTCCACTTTAATTAATCCCAAAGGTGTTCTGTTGTGTTGAGGTCAGGACTCTGTGTAGGCCAGTCAAGTTCTTTCACACCAAACTGGCTCATCCATGTCTTTATGGACCTGCTTTGTGCACTGGTCATGTTGGAACAGGAAGGGGTCATCCCCAAACTGTTCCCACAAAGTTGGGAGCATTAAATTGTCCAAAATATCTTGGTATGCTGAAGCATTAAGAGTTCCTTTCACTGAAACTAAGGGATTGAGTCCAACTCCTGAAAAACAAATAGAGTGTATCGAGACAGAGTGACAGAGAAGATTTGAAGTTGGCCTGAGATGCCTCATTTTCCCACCTCCAGTCTGTTAAATTGTCTTCCTCCCAGAGCCATCACCATGGTCTTCATCAGGTCCTCACAGGTGTCCTCTCTGGTGACCTCATCTCTGACCTTCAACCTTTAACCCCCTCACACCTGGGTGAGTCCTTTGAATACTCTCTCTGAACTCTAACCCCAGACTGTCGATCATCCTGGGGTCACCTGCTAAAACCATCAACGAAAAAAAGTGCAGCATTTAGATAGTGATGAAAGTCTCAGCGCAGTTACTCATAAATTAGAGAAACACCCTCAAAACAAGACACCCAAACTTTTTTATTTTTTTATTTTTTTTGTTCTGTCTTATTTTCGCTCATAGAGGCCTAATTCTTAAAAGTAATTTAAAAGCTGTTGTGTACACGTGCAATACAGCAAATGCTGTATGACTCTTTATGTTGTCATAACCAATTTTTTCTGCAGGTCTTGAGGGAGCAGCTCCTAGAATGTTAAGGAATGTTCGTTCCTTTCATATCACGTGAAAAACATAAACATGCATAAACATTCTCATGGACATTTATGCATGCTGATATTCATATAGTCACATGTGTACTAGAACCAGACATACTCTTACGCTTCTTTGCGTGCTTCTGCACATGAATAAAACAAGAGGAAGCAGTACACACATGCTTGCAGTATGTTTATCATACATGCAGTAACAGACTTGGTTCAGACATATTGCAAAAAGTTTTGCAAGGTTTCTTGGTGGTCGGTACTTTATTGATTCATCCTGTACAACAGCTAATTTATTACAGACACACACAATGACCAAACACAGCATCAATTGGCCTAAAACCCATGCTGCTTCTTCCCAGAGTCATGCCGTAGTGCAGTGACCACATAACAAGTTTTAAGGGTTTAACAGAAGCCTGGATATTTCATATGAAGCCTTTTCAAATATCTCAGCTTCCAGTGTGAAGTGAAGCCAGTGGTGAGATACCTCCTTATGTTCACCAGGGGGCGACTCCTCTGATTGCCAAAAAAACAGCTAGGTTTTAAGCCTTCCTAAATACAGTACTAGTCAAAAATGGGTGAGCGTGGCCAAACTTTTGTCTGCTACTGTACATGAATGTTTGTTTTGTAAATTATGGTGCAAATTCATGTCAAAAAGAGGGACAAACCTGTAGCACCAGCCTATATCGGGATTAATAGGTCTGTACCACATGAGAGTGGAGTATCCCTGAGTTTCTCAGTCAGATCCACCCCTTGCTCATCACATCTGGTTTCAAAACACCAACAAGTAGACAGCAAAAATGCTCCCTTTCATTTTCCAGTAACCTTATCCCAAATACTAATCTTAACCGCAGCAACTTCCCACTGACTTCCAATGACCTCCTGTACTTGTTCTGGTGCGTCTAAATTTGACTATATCCCACATTTAGAATAATAAGTCTCTTCATTCCTGCTGGAGGTACTTTCCCTGTGTTGTCAATCCCTATGGAAAATAGGGGTCATAGAGAAAAGAGTAGACCCAAAATGCTCTAACAATAATGTCTCATGATTAAGTTGAAGCCATCAGGAAACTTGCCAGTAAAAGAGAGACACTGATGTTAAGAGCGTGTTACTCACAGTGTCATGTGTAAAGCATCTTTTTTTCTATGTGCAGGGTAAAATTGTAAAGGGGGCGTATTACAACCAAAACCTTGATTTTTTCCTAACCAAGTAGTGATGAACAGTAAAAGTACCAAAAAGTGTATTGGACATTATCTCTGTAAAAGAACATTATTTGGGGTTACTGTTTCAAGGCACCAACACCAAATGCCCTTGGATATATATACACATGTATGTGCATGACAAAAACTACAGTGAATGTTGAGACTACTTATTTAGAGACAGTGCAAGCAAGGGAAGCAGGTCTTTTGCTGCCATCTCAGGTTCAGGCAACAGGGTGTGTGTGCGTGTGTGTGTGTGTTAACTACAATCTGAGGAGCTTTTTGGGAGCCAAAAGAGCCGGCTCTATAATAAGAGCTGAACTTCCCATCACTAGTAAGATCTCTGAGTTTTGGATTCAAACCTCCTGGTCTTCTGGTGTTCTTCCTGTGCCCACGTGGTTCCTCTGAGTCTGGTTTCCACCAAGTCCAAAGACAGGTGTGTTAGGCTGACTGGCAAATCTAAATTGACTGTAGATGTTAGAGTGTGTGGTTGTGTTATGATCTGTCCAGGTGTACCATGCCTCTTGCCCAATGACAGCTGGGAAAGACTCCAGCTCCTTGCAACCCCAAGTTAATAAGGGCTTAATAAAAGGCATGAATTTGGTTGAAAATGGATGTCTTTCAAATTGAAATGATTTTGTTATTTTCCCACAGATTTTTTTTTTATAATTTATTTTCACAAACCTGCATAGTCATTGTCAAGTAAGTCCTCTACACATTTGATTATTCCAGAGATTCCAACTTCGACATGTTGGGCTAAATTAATCCATTAGTGACAATTTTTAACTCCAAAATGATTACCAGCAGTTGTAAAATTAAGTTAAATTTGACTTTTGCTGTGCTTGTGGTCTTTTTACTTTAAATACTCCTCAAAAAAAATGCCAGAACACATCTGAATTGTCATTTAGTGCACATACATGTCACCATCACATATGACTAAGTACAATTTAATAAGAGCAGATGGGCTGACTACATGCTCTGTGCGATTAACCACTAAAACTGTTCCAGGAATCTTATTTTCACTTCACGGGGATTCACTCAACTTTATCATTTATGACGGATATGCTGTACTTTTGAGCAAGTTGGGGTTGTGAAGGAGCTTTGAGTGATATCTGATCTCTTTGTGGGGCATCCTTTTTCAAGCTGAGGAATCAAAGACCACCAATGTGGCACACCTCTAATGTGGTCAGAGGAAGGGGAAGGACGGGGGGTTGATCTGCAGATTTGGCTCACAGACACACTTGAAATCTTGATCCTCTCCCACCACGTCCATGCTGGCAGATGGGGGAGAGCAGAGCTCAACTCCCCGACCAACTCCTGCACTTGCCACACACTGAGCTAGCACCGACGACATTTATCATTCTCTCTCCCCGTCAATGGCCACTTTCTGCTTTTCTCCATTTCCCTCGCTGCTTTCCCCTTTTGGCAGGCAGGGTTAAGTTTAATTGTATTGTGTGTGACAGATACGGAGTGAGGTTTGGCACTAATTTGAGGCAGACCACGCACGGCCGTTTTATGGTTTCTTTCCACCTCACTTGCTGATGTGTGGCGGTGACACGTTTGACAAAAACCATCCAAGGTAAAGGGCTGGGTGTGCTTACAGGGAGACTCACCCTCAACAGCACCTTCTTTAGTCCCACCCAGCACCACATATAATCTCGTTCCTCTACAAGCATCATTGGCTGAATTTAAAAACAGTGTGGTTTGCAGTTTGAGGGTGTTTATGCTGGTTTATGGTCTCCTCTACAGTGGTGACACCCTGGGGCCACCTACTTGCAGTAATCTCATAATTAGCTGAACGGGTTTGAAGGAACATGCCAAATATGTGTTACTTGTTGCTTTGGGGCCAGGCAAACAGAGGTGTCAGCTGAGTGCAGAAAGGTCCATTTCACTGGAAACTGGCTGAATGAGCAGAATAATGCTCAGCCTTGGTGGGTAGATGCATAATCAGTTTGGTGTGTGCTTTAAGGGACGCTGTAGGGAGGTTAACTCATGACATCAACTTGTAAAAAAAAAAAAACAGACTTTTTACCAGCTCAGACTCATCCATCACACAGATGCAGCCCTAAAGCAGGATTTGTGTGTGTGTGTGTGTGTGTGTGTGTGTGTGTGCGTACGTGCGTGTGTGTGTGTGTGTGTCTATCTAGTGAGAGGACCACCGGGCCTCTAGACATGGAC
Source organism: Andinoacara biseriatus (assembly GCA_015108635.1). NCBI lineage: Eukaryota > Metazoa > Chordata > Actinopteri > Cichliformes > Cichlidae > Andinoacara > Andinoacara biseriatus. Next base: position 10,623 of record VUQJ01031113.1, read on the forward strand.
TCTGCCTTTGAGCTTAATACAACTGATTGCTCTCTGATCAGTCCTGGTAATAGTTAAGGCTTCAAAGACACAACCTCTGAGGCTGCCAGCAGTTATTTCCAACCCTGAGATCTCAGTCCCGGCCTTTAAGTACTGTAAGCAACAACGAACACTAGAGGGGGGGAAATGTGTTGAGCTTTGGTTGGTAGCTATTCTTCTATTCTTTCTTGTGTTTCTAATGTACTTTCATTCCCGGTAACCCAGTGTTTCCCTGCTCTTGCCTCCCTCTCCCTTACCACTTTTTGTTAGTGCTTTCGGTGTTTGCCCGTCTCTGTTAAACATGTCTCACTGTTAGTTATTTTTCAATTGGTCTTCTCCTGCTTTACTTTAATAACTAATTTTCTGTTGATTGTCCCGTCTTCGTTTTCCCTTCCTGTCTTTGTCACTGGCCTTTGTTTCTCTGATCGTCTCTGCTTGTGTCTAATTACTATCACCTGTGCCTCATTTCCCACCTGTTTCTCGTCCCCGATCAGTCAACTGTATTCATGTTTTGTTTTTGTTGTGTTTTTTGTCGATCATCTGTTGCATTGTCTCCTGGGGCCTGTACGCCAAAAAAGTTCATCATACCCAGGATATCTTTTCCTTATCTGGTTTCACTTATCCTCACTGGCGGTCAGGCTAAACGGACACACGAAGATTGTGATCAACTTGATAAATCAACCCAGAGTTTCCCAATCTAGCTGCAAGCGCATTCATGCGAAAAAGGTAGCAAAAAAGAAAGCAGAATAAAGTAATAAATGTATTGATTAATAATCTGTATTTATT
>VUQJ01031117.1:0-13669 GCA_015108635.1 Andinoacara biseriatus
TTTGATTATTTATGTTATGGACTGTGGCCTGATGAAACATGAAAAGAGCAGACTGGTGCAGACAATTTTTTTTATTTATTTAGTTTTTGTCGATGCCTAGCTGTTATTATAAGGGATTGCTGCCCCAGATTCCAAGATTGCTAACTAACTATTCATGATTTTTAAATATTACCTCTGTACTTTTTCCATTGGTTACAGAACTGACGTCACACGTGTTGACTGGTGAATGCATAGAGTCAAGAAGGTCAAACTTTGTGACAATAAAGAGGGTATCTGGACAAGGTCTCTGTTTAATAAAATGGATGAATGATATTTTAACCCATATCAATAAATTAATGCACTTGTGCAGGTGTGTCTTGATTTCTGCACCACTTATCAGTTCTTTGTAATATCAACATGCAGCTGTGTGACCGTAAGCATGACGGCTGTGGACGGCCTTTCGGACAATGCGGAGGTGGTGGAGATGGAGGATGTGCCATCTCAGTTCTTTGTGGAGAAACACTCTTGGGAGGGCCTGCGAGATATAATCCACTGTAGCAGGAAGTACTCGGGCATGATTGCCAACAAGGCTCCCCATGACTTCCAGTTTGTGCAGAAAAATGATGAGAATGGACCCCACTCCCACCGACTGTACTACCTCGGTAAGCTGTTGCTGCTGGTGACAGAAAATCCCCTGTATTGGCTGATAATTTGTATTTTCAGTCTTTTTCTCATCAGTACTCCTTTCACTTGACTTCAGTCATGGTTTTCAGCATCAGAGTATGATTGTCTCATGATACTAAAACAGTCAGAGTTAACATTTTTGTTTGCTGTTGTTGACACTGCCTTTGTTGCTTTTCTTTGTGCTTACCAGGAATGCCTTATGGAAGCAGAGAGAACTCATTACTCTACTCAGAAATCCCCAAAAAGATTCGGAAAGAGGCCCTCTTAGTGTTGTCATGGAAACAGATGCTGGATCACTTCCAGGTGAATTCCCCCTCTCTTCTCTCTGTTTGTGCGATGCCACCGCCAAACTGCCCAGCCTGCTGTTATTGAAGCCCAAAATATTATACAGATGATGAGGCAGATGAATGCGGCTCAGTCCTGTATTTATTTTTGTTGTACATATACCATTGTATATGCACAGGTTTAAAGAGCAGACATTTAATAATCCTTTGGGTAAATTCAAATGTTATCTATATGATTTTTTTTTTTCTTGTTGCTCCAAGGCTACCCCACACCAAGGGGCATATTCTCGAGAGGAGGAGCTGCTGAGAGAGCGTAAACGTTTGGGAGCATTTGGTATCACTTCCTATGACTACCATTCCCAGACAGGCCTGTTCCTCTTCCAGGCTAGTAACAGCCTATTCTACTGTCAAGACGGAGGCAACAATGGCTTCATCGTGAGTGCAGCTGCTCAATTTTTGCAATTCTTAGATGCTCTGGTTTAAATATAGAGTAAAGTTAAGGTTCTAAAGGTCCAAATTCCACAGTACAGATGCATAGTACACTGGTTAAATACATCATTTTGACTCATAAACCTATAAATACTGTGGAGCCATTCAAGAAGAGGGATTGCAGGAAACACCTGCAAGGTAGAGCTGATCTCTTTCTATGAGTCTCCTGTATACTTTCTACCTGGCACACAGTCAGTGAACAGTGTTTCTATGTTAGAAATTATTCAGTTTCACATGCATGTAATTAAGGCCTAGAACAGAGATGTCAAACTTATTTTGCATTGTGGGACACATAAAACCTACTTTGATCTTAGGTGGGTTGGACCAGTGAACCTGCCCTTTCTGTCAGTGTAAAGTAGATTAACTATACATTTAATCCCCGAGATCTCTTAGTTTAAGAACTGTACATGCAATTTCAACAGTGTCTGTTTTTCTATACGATAAAGAAATCATGCTGTAGTAAAGAGAAATTTGTCAGGATGACTCTGGGTTTGTAAGAAATACACTTAAAATTACAGAAAAAGTTGTTGTAACGTATTGCCCAGACTTCCCCATGATTATATAACAAAATTTCTGTTATTTGACAGAAAATATTTTTATTGATTTTATTTATTTTTACTGTGGACTTATTGAAAAGAAAAACAAACAAATATTTCTATAGTACATAGTAAAAGAGCTGCAACTGCTGTGTCATTTAGTTATTTAACTATCTTTTATTACTTTGGCATTGTATGAATGATCATGGGGCAGAATTGGAGTCATTGCTGGGCTCATTCTTGCCCCAGGGCCTTATGTTTCACATCTCTGGCCTAGAGTTTTAAACATGAAATTTATTATAATGGACTGTTCAAAAAATTAAAGGAACACTTTGAAAACACATCAGATCTCAATGGAGGAGAAATAAAATCCTGCTGGATATCTATACTGATATGGACTGGTTAATGAATTAAAGGATGCCACATCATTTCATGGAAATGAAAATGATCAACCTACAGAGAGCTGAATTCAAAAACACCCTGAAAAAAGAAGTGAATAACTGATGCAGCAGGCAAGTCAAAGTTTTGCTGAAATTTCATTGCAGCAACTCAAATGGTACTCAGTAGTTTGTATGACCCCCCACGTGCTTGTATGCATGCCTGACAATGTCGGGGCATGCACCTAATGAGACAAAGGGTCGTGTCCTGGGAGATCTTTTCCCATATCTGGACCAGGGTATCATTGAGCTCCTGGAGAGTCTGAGGTGCAACCTGGCAGTGTCGGATGTGCTGAAGCATAACATCCTAGAGGTGTTCTGTTGGCTTTCGGCGAGGCAAGCTTGAGGGCCAGTCAATTCTATCAATTCCTTCATCCTTCAGGAACTGCCTTCGTAATTTGGCCACATAATGCCGGGCATTATCATGCACCAGGAGGAACCCAGGACCCATTGCACCAGCATAGGGGCTGACAGTGGGTCCAAGGATTTCATCTCAATACCTAATGGCAGTCAGGTCGCTGTTGTTTAGCCTGTAGAGAACTGTGCGTCCCTCCATGGATATGCCTCCCTAAACCATCACTGACACATCACCAAACTGGCCATGTTGAACAGTGTCACAGGCAACATAATGTTCTCCACAGCTTCTCCAGACCCTTTCATATCTGTTACATGTGGTCAGGGTGAACCTGCTGTGCCATCTGTGAAAAGCACAGGGTGCCAGTGGTGGACCTGTCAATTCTGGTATTCTATAGCAAATGTTAATCAGGCTCGACAGTGCCAGGCAGTGAGCACAGGGCTCACTAGATGATGTTGGGGTCTGTTTCTGATTGTTTGGTCAGAGACATTCACATCAGTGGCTGCTGGAGGTCATTTTGTAGGGTTCTGGCAGTGCTCATCCTGTTCGTCCTTGCACAAAGAAGCAGATACTGGTCCTGCTGATCGGTGAAGGACCTTCTACTTTCCTGCCTGTCCTCCTGGAATCTCGTCCACAGTCTTGACAGTGTGCTGGGAGACACAGCAAACCTTTTACCGGTGGCATATATTGATGTGCCATCCTGAAGGAATTGGGCTATCTGTGCAACCTCTCTAGGGTCCAGGTATTGCCCCATGCTGCTAGTAGTGACACTGACCTGAGCCAAATGCAAAACTAGTGGAAAAAATAGTCAGAAAAGATGAGGAGGGAAAAGTGGCCTCCTCCTGTTTTGGAGTCAAAGATATTCTGATGAGGAGCTGAAAAGACATAATAGATCACTTAGTTTTGAAGATATTGTCTATTTCCCTGGCACAAAGGGAAAAATAACTACAAAAAAATTTATATATCCATCAACCGTCAGCCAAATTGTTACAATTTGGGCCCAGAATTTCACAATTGATGGATCCATTATTCCATTATCTTGTCTTCTCAATTACTATCATGTCAGGTTTTGTTTATTTTTAAGAAAATTATATTTTTAATACTCTGAAGGAGAATTAGTTTGGCAAGTTGAGTTTTATATACACAGAGCATTTGAAACTAGAAATGGAAAAAGTGAAAGACCTTTTTAAATCAAGATAAAGTTATTAGTTCTAAGTTCTAAGGGAAATTACAGTGATGTTATTTTCAGGTTATTTCTATCCTCTAACCACATGTTTAGCATGTTGTGAGCCTGTGGGTGAAAACTAAAGACAGAGTATTTGTCCCAGCATGCATTTGGCCAGTTGAAGGGTAAATCAGGACAAGTTGCTGGTGACACTGTGGGAGGAACTGGAGTGCTCATAATATGCCAACATTATGAAACATTTGGCATTTGTGACACTGGCAGTGTAGCCCAGTGTCACAAATGCCGGTTTGGTTTGGTCTGAATTTCTCAAGAAAGACTTTGACGATTCGGTGCCATAACCTATATTGTCAGCATGAGGTTGACGTTTCTGGTTTTGAGTGAAATGTCTGAGTAAAGACAATCTCTTTTATAACTTTAGCTTTGTGCTGATCAGTTTGCTTTGACATGGTTTTATCCTTTAAGGGACACTTGATGCTACAAACTAAACTTTCATGAACACACCACTTCCTGGTGTGTCCCTGGTGCAATATCCTACTTGGGTGATATTATTCATGTAGCCAGAGTTTGCATGGGGTCTTAGAAATTAGCTCAATGAAAGGATAAGCAGGGTTGCGTGGTGGTTAGCAGTGTTGCCTCACAGCTAGAAGGTCTGGGTTCAAAACCACCCTGGCCTGGGCCTTTCTGTGTCGAGTTTGCATGTTTTCCCCATGTCTGCATTGGTTTTGGTACTCTGGTTTCCTCCCGCAGTCCAAAGACATGCAGTTAGTGGGGTTAGGTTAATTGGTGATTCTAAATTACTTGTAGGTGTGAATGCAAGTGTGCAGGTTGTCTGTCACTCTGTGTTGGCCTTGTGACAGACTGATGACCTTTACAGGGTGTACCCCGCCTGTCACCCTATAACAGCTGGGATAGACTACAGCATTTTTGACACTTTGGCACTTGTAAATTTATGTACTGTTTTTTAAAGCAAAATGCCAAAAAAGTAGAATGAAATGTAAAAAGTTGATGGAATTATACTTATTTTTCCCCTCCTCCTTCTGTCTTGGGTTCTACACTAGATTAGTTTTCTTTCTAGTTATCTGTGGGGGACTTTCTCTGTTAGGGTGAAGAAGTTCTTCTCTAGCATTGCCTCCCAGACTGTGAGGTTCCACAAGGTTCAGTACTAGGTCCATTATTATTATTTTCTTTCTACATTCTTCATTTAGTGGATTCATTATTTTTCTGACATTTCTTATCATTTCTGTGCTGATGACATTCAGCTGTACATGTCTTTTAAGCTTCACCAGCTGTATAGTCTGTCCACCCTAGTCCACTGTTTAACCTGGATTAGTGACTGGCTCTGTAGTAATTACCTTGTGCTAAATCCCAACAAGAGCCTTTGCTTCGCTTTTTTCAGCTGTTAAATCCAGCATTCAAAATCTTGGGACAATATTTGATTCCCCTCTGGGCTTTCATTCACATGTAAAATCTATCTCGTGTTACTGTGTCCTTTATTTAAAGAACATTTCTAAATTCTGACATATGGTCTCATTTGCTGAACTGGAGAAAATTATTCATGCGTTTGTGTCATCGTGCTTAGATTATTGCAATGGTCTGTTTACCACCCTAGATAAATCAGCTCTTTCACGCCTCCAAGATATACAAAATGTTGCAGCTAGACTATTAATGTGTTGTAGTAAGCGAGTTTACATTACTCGTATTTTATATTCTTTACATTGGCTCCTAGTAGATTTTAGTTCTTTTTTTATTATTATTATTGTACTTGTACTCACATATAGAGCAGTCAGATTCAGTATATGGCACTAAGACTGTTTTTATTGAGTGGGTAGTGGGCAAGTGCTTTATAAATGAAATTTACTGATTTAATTCCTGTTTTTTTTTTAAAGGTTTGTTTCAGTTCAGTTTCAGGTTTTGGGTTCGTTGTCTGAAAATGTTCAATTAGAGGCTAGGATGAAAATTAATATCCTAACATTAAGGGTATGGCAAGAGTCCTCTTGGTCCCATTTAACTGTTTCCCAGTAAAAGGGAATTTCTTAACTGCAGGTTGGGTTGTACTATGGCAGCAGGATCAGCTATAGCTTAGCATCCCTAATTTGACCAGGACCCTGAATGATAGCCATAGTGTTGTACATCTAATTTGACACAATATTAGAAGATGCTCAGTAATATACTCACATCTTCAATCTTAGAAGCACGAAAATATCTAATTCTATAGATTTATGCAGATGTAATGTCTCATATAGTCCGTAGTTGTAAGTTACCACTGCAACATTCTTTGGCATGTACATTGCAGGTTTAGTGTAAATTCCACACTCTGGATTTTTTTTGCAGGCAAACTGTAAATCTTGAATCTTGAGGGGAAAAAAATTAGTGTTTCCTCCTTTGTTGTTGCAGCTACACATCACAGCAGCAAATGGCTACGTGCAAGCTGCAGAGCTGCTGCTGGAGGGGGGGGCTCGTGTGGACCTCAGAGATTCAGATGGATGGCAGCCTCTTCATGCTGCAGCGTGCTGGGGTCAGGTAAGGTAAACACAACAGGAAAGAGATAAGAAGCTCAAGCACACACAAAGGTATCTGGAACCATTAATGTAATTTGCTTCCATTGTTGTTGCTGCTTCAGATGCATGTGGCGGAGCTGCTGGTGTCTCATGGAGCCAGTCTCAATGCCAAGACCTTCCTAGAGGAGACTCCAATTGGTATGTTTATGCTGTGCACTAGCACTCATTGTCAGTCCACCTGGTGGTGGGTTAAGAAAACAAATGTCTGATCTCAACAGGGTCTTATTTCCAGGTGGTTTAGTCAGTGCAAGTTTTACAGTGAGCATTATTTCTTGCTAAGCGCTAACAGTGTCCCCTTTATCCATGTCCATTTTAAGATCTATGTGAGGATGAGGAGTTCAGAGCCATCCTGCTGGACCTGAAACACAAGCACGACATTATCATGAAGTCACAACTCAAGCATAAGACCTCGCTGTGCAGGCGAACGTCCAGTGCAGGCAGTCGTGGGTATGTGCTGACATCTGTTGGTGTTGGTATAGCTACTGCAGGCTTTGTTAGTTGGAGAAAACGAGGAGGTTAAGGCAGAAAACTGACACCAGATCTGTGCTTTGTGCTTGCAGGTATATTTACATTTTACAGGAGAGGAATTCATAGAAGCCTTAACTTAGTTCGCTTAAAATGGAATTCTCAGAATAGTGTGCACGTAGTTTCTTGTGATATTTCATTTTCAAATGTAAAACTGTCAAGTGTCATCACTTGTGAAATTACTCGTGTTTGGTAAGCAGTTGTTTTTCTAGTTGGTTTATCTTACTCCACTTGTGTCCACAGAAAAGTGGTGCGGCGAGCCAGTCTGTCGGACAGACACAACCTGTGTCGCAAAGAGTATGAGACCGAGGCCATCGTGTGGAGGGGAGGAAGAGAGGAGGAGGACGAAAAAGAAAAGGAGTCTGATCAGGAGAATGTCCAAGTAGTTAATGTAAGACCTTTTTTTCCCCTCCATCTTTTAGTCTTGTAGCTATTTTTAAGGATTACATAAACAACTCTGTACTTTTGTTACAGTTGAGCTTTGAGGGTTTTTTTGGTGGGGTAAGGGGGAGGTATTTAGCTTGGTGGAATTTACCACCCCCTCACACACACTGTTGGATGATAGTGTGTGTGTGTGTGTGTGAGAGATATTTTTGAGCACAAATACAAGGGTTTTGAAAAGCAGAAAGATAATCCGTCCTACTAGTCAGAAACCTAAATGTCACATTTAGGTGTATCAGATGGAGGACTTCCTCCAATACTCAGGAACAACTACACAAGAGGAAACCCACAAGAGGAAAAAAAACCCTGAAATGCGATCCTCCACTATCAGTAGAGTCTATTGTCAGTGCTGCTTATTGTAACCTCAACATATGCATTACACACATTATCTGCAGATTATCAAAAGCAGGTTTTAGAAAAATGAGCGACTCTGAACAGCTGTGTCTGCTGGGAGACTTTCTCTTTAATGCAGCAAATAAATTGGCTTTACATCTTATTTCATTTGAACCTGATAGCTTGGACATCAGATCAAAGATATCTGATCAGCCCTGCACAGTAAGGCTTTTGTGTATTTAATGATCTAAAAGAGAAGCCTTATAGAGGATTAAAGTAATCCTTATTGATGTCTTGCAGGTCAAGCCCGTTGTAGCTGTGGAGCTGCCCGACAAGTCCAAGCTACCCACCATCCTCAAGGATGGCAACAGCAAGCAGAACGGCCTCATTTCCACAACAACATCCATGCCACCTCAGCCACCCTCCAATGGCAGTACACCAATGTCCAGTAAGGGTGGGGTTATCACCACCCAGCCATCCCAGGAGGAAGCCTGGCCAAAAGAGCGCGCTCAGACTCTGTCAGAGCTGAAAAAGCAGAGAGCTGCCGCCAAACTCTTGAACCACCCCTTGTTCAATGGTCACCTTGGTAACGGCTCCACAGACTCCTTCACTGATGCCAAAACCTACTCTGAGGATCCTCGCATGCCGCTGGTCTCCTCTAATGGCAACACCGTGTATTACACGCCAGCCAGCGGCGACCCACCCCTCCTAAAACTGAAGCAGCCCATTGAGGAAGAGCAGCCGAAGTCACGGACCTGCTGCTGCGTGTCATAGTCATGTGACTGTTAATGGAACAGGAAGTGTTTGCATAGAGAGGAGGGACGCAAGGAAGGCTCTGTAGAAGGAAGGAAGGAAAGTCTTGAAACATCCTTTGACTACCTACTTCAGAATGTCTTCGGGGAAGATGGGGAGCCTGAGTAAAGTCTGAAAACATTTCCTTTCACCTCCATGTCTTGTGACTCCTTCTTTAAAGTGCAGCTGAGAAGTGCAAAGGAACAAAGAGGTTCTCCCTTGAATAAAATTCCTGCCATACATGGAGTCAAGAATCAGAGAGGATGGGGAGTGGGGGTTTTCTGAAGACCTTTTAAAGGAAAGGTCAATAATTTAGAATAGGGAGAGAAAATTGCAAGGTACCGCATGCTCTACCCTCACAGATGGAAGAAACCTTTTCTGTTACCCCACAAACAGATTGGTATCATGTCATTAAACGCCATTACTTCCAGGACAAATTAATGTTATCAAACCACATTTTGACACATTCTTGTCATTTTCAAATAGGCAGGACGGTCATCCTGGAAGGGTCCTGGTATATTGTAATACACCGTGTTGTAGTACAACATAGAAACTGCAAAACAGCAAAAAAGAGATCTGTGACAGTTTTGACACGCTGCCTGGGGAGGGAGAAGGGATGCCATAAAACCGTGTTAAAATATTCATGAAGTGTACTTCTACAGTGAGAGATAACCAGAAAGGGTAAAAGTACTGCACTAGTGTTTGAAACGGTCACTATATCCCATCATCTATGCTTCACCTTACCGTCCTCTCATATGGAACCTAAACTGACAGGTCATGCTTTGTTTTATGCATAATTCACTTTGTGCGCACTCGTATAGATAATTTAAGCAGACGACGTTGAAAATTACTGTACATGTTTTATTTATGAAATGTAAAATGTAGAAAAACAAAAACAAAAGAAAAACATATGGTTCCTGAAGTTGAGTGTATTTATTATTTGGATGGTGTGTGCAGAGTGTGAGTGAGTTGGGGTGGGGAGATTTTCCTCCCCACCCCAGCACCTTCTGACATGGAAAAATGGTTCAAATGACATGAGGGTTATTGTCTGCTTTATGTACTTGTAATTTAAAAAAAACAAACACACAACACAAACAGTTCTACTGGATGGATTCGTGTACGTGTCACTACAAATAACAGTGTTATTTGTTTTTGTCTTGGTTTTGGTTTTTTTTTCCTGGTGGCCATTGTGTGGCTTTACTTTCCCCCCCAGTCACTGTATTTGTCTTATAAACTGAAATTGTATGTTATGTAATGATCACTGTAAATGAAGAACATGTGTTTAGGAGATACAAAATGAATGCTTGAGGCCTCAGTATTTTTGGTATGTAGCGAGCCCTTACAGTACATATCAGGTAATGCAGCATGGGTCCAGCACAAAATAGACTGACTGTCCAAAAACAACAACAAAAACAGCACATGTAGTGGTTTGTCTGCTGAATTAAAGGAATAACTCGACATTTTGTAAACACTTGATGAGAGGAGGTAGAGCCAGCAGCTGGGTAGCTTCTATAAACAGATATATAATCAGTATATTAATATACAGAATCTGTTTGTTTTTTTGGTTTTTTTGCCATTAGAAGTTATCTGGTTGCTGTAGTCTGACTAGTATTGAGCAATTTGCACCTCAGCAGGCTTTGGCTGTATGCAGGTAGTCCGTTGAGAGCAAAACACTCAACAGTAAGTTGTGTCTTCATTCAGGTCTCTACATTAACCTGAATGCAGCGCTAAAACAATCCACTATTGTTTGAAGAGAAATCTGCAGGATCGTCAGACTGTAAACAATGTCAGCTCACGTAACAGGAAGTCTTGTCCCAAATAACAGGAAATCTGGATATTCACCATCTACACTGAAAAACTGACCATTGTCACTAGAAGAGAGCTTTACAGCTCTCAGTGTCACCTAAAAGATACAATCAGTGGGAGACAGCTAGCCTGGCTGAATTCTTTATCTGAGTTTCAAACAAGCAGCTGTTTTGGCTTAACTGAAGAAAAAGGACATTTGGAACTACTGACCGTAACCGTGACTTTGTTTGGTTCAGCCTCCAGTAAGTGTGCACGTAGCAGGCTTACCTAAGTTATATAAAGCCATTAACTGCAGGCAACCTTTTCCTGCCTTGACATGTCAAAAATAGACTTTGTTTTCTTTAAACAGAGCTTGGCGCTTTGTTTCTAGTCTTTAAGTTAAGGCAAGCAATTTCTATTTGTCAAGAAGACTAAGAATACGATTAGTCTCAATCTTGCAGCAAGGAAGTCAGACAACTCCCAGGAATGCTAAATTATTCCTTAAATTTAACAGCTCTGTTAATTATGTTTGTGCCAAAGAGTCTTCCATAAGTTTAAAAAAAAAAAAACAAATCTAATATGGACATTTGAAAAGTTTGGAAAGCTTTCTGATGTTGGTGTTTGCTTCTTATGGCCAACTTTGAAAATGTGATTATATATGATGCCACCCATCACGCTTCTTCCTCACCACATCAACTGTACAGTGTTCAAGTATTTGTACAGACGGGTTTGTAAATATGTTTGTATCAGTATTCCTTCTATGTTCCCATGTTTTTGCATTTACATGTCTGTGTTGTTACTGTTGAGGAACATATAGGAAAATGCAGTTACACATATTGATGAATAGTGTTTGCAGACTTTTGGTTCTAAAGGGAGGGGGGACTATAACTGTAGATTCCCCCTCAGTAGTCCCAGCAGTCCAAAATCTGTCTGCAAAGTCAAGCGCACACCCAGGTATCTCCAAGTGTAAAGACACCAGTGTCTGTGGTGCATTCAAAACTGAATGGTGGAATTTTTCTGCAATGGTCAGTTGGTTTTCCACCTCAGTTTGAGGAAGTAAAAATGAAGTCAAAGAGTTTGCCATTTCCCCTATTTTCGGTACAGTGACATCATCTTGTTATGAGTCAGCTAAATTCAAGCCGCTGGGAACAAGTTGATTTTAAAAAATTCCAACTGCGTTTCTTTATTAATTGCTTTCAATCAAATCAAACAGGAATTTTCAAATACCACCTGCTTAGTATGAGGCAGAAAAGGACAGTCGCCTGTTATGAAGTAACTTGTGATCTCATGGCATACACAGATCAAGGCTTGTGTTTAACTGCAAGCTTCGTTGTCGATAAGGATCAAATTATGAAGGCAAGACTACTGATTTTGTAATTACTGGAATATATTGATGGCTACATTAACATATTTTGAATAAAATGTATATTTTGAGAACTTTACACAGTGAATCTGAATCTTTTGAGCTCTTGCATTGTCGATTAATTTCTTACGGTTTTAATTTAAATCTTTCCTGCAGGTTGTGGACATGAGATATAAGATCTTTCATTTGAATATATTTATGGTTTTTAATCACTGTAGATTGAAAATCTATAATTAGGTTTGGGGATATCAAAAACGAGAGCTAAGGAATTCACATTTTTTTCCTATATGTATTGTACATATTGAGGAAAAACTAAACACCAAAAGCTCCACTATTTTCTTTAAAGTAAATTCAGTTGCTGTTTTTCTCTCATGTTTGTGCGCCTTACGAATGTTCCTAAAATTCAACCTTGGGCGTCTGCTGTGTTTTCACAATGTCTGCAGTTCCTGTCTGTTCTGAGACAGGCAGAGACTGTGCTGTCCTTCATCACGCAGCCGGCAGGGTCTTGGCCCAACTTCAGCTTTTTCCTTCAGTGATTTTCTTTTGCTTTGCATTTTCTCTCATTCACTGGCTTTAGGTTCATCAGGGGTCAATATTTCTGCAGTCTGCACACAGCAGTGGGAAGTAAAGAAAGCACTGGTATAATGTAGCGCAATGTGAGCACAAAGTTCTGCAAGCCAAAAGCTTTTAGTTTCAGTTTTTGTTTTTCTAATTTTGAATCTGTATGACGCCAGTGAGAAAGGATGTCCTAATATGGCCATCTCAGACACACAGCTCTGGCTGTGAGCACACCAGCCTTTCCCATCTGCTGTATAAACCTTTTGTTAACAAGGGGAAGCAAGTTCAATTCCATTTTATTTCTATAGCACCAAATCACAACAGTCACCTCAGGGTGCTTTATATTGTAAGGTAAAGACCATACAGTAAATTACAGAGAAAACTGAACAATCAAAATGACCCCCCATTGAGCAAGGGCTTGGCAACAGTGGGAAAGACAAACTCCCTTTTAACAGGAAGAAACTTTTGGCAGTCATGTGCACAGTTGGCAGTGAGGAAGGGAGACGGGACAAAAGGCGTGCTGTGAAAGAGACCAAGAGATTAATAATAACTTATGATTAAATGCAAAGTGGTGCATAAACAGAGTGAAAAGAAAAATCAGTGCATCATGGGAAGTCCCCGGGAGCCTAGGCCTATTGCAGGACAACTAACGGATGGTTCAGTCACTTTATCCACCCCTAACTATAAGCTTTAACAAAAAGGAATGTTTAAACCCTAATATTAAAAATAGAGAGGGTGTCTGTCTCCCAAATCCAATCTGGGAACTGGTTCCACAGAAGAGGAACCTGAAAGCTGAAGGCTCTGCCTCCTATTCTATTTTTAAGTATCCTAGGAGCCACAAGTAAGGCAGCAGCAGCAAAATCAGAAGAAAGCTTAGAGGAAGAGTGTTCCTAACGAAGGTTTAAGACAGTGAATGAACTCACAGGTTGCACCAAGGCCCAGTAGTAGGTAAAAATATGAAATTTTGTTTGAGCATAATAGTGGTCTGCCTTTTGGAGAAATTTATCAGTATCAACAGTACATTAAAGGTTCATAAACCTGTCAAATTACATAGTGCTTATACTATTAGTTTGTTTTTCAACCCCCTAAGCCACTAAAAAGGCCAATTGGTGCAAACATTTAAGTCATCTCTCAGTCCTTCAAAGTGTGCTGAGCAAACGTTAACAGAAATCATCTTTGGATTTAGGCACAGTCAGTATGTCTAAGGCATATAGACAGAGGGAAGGACAATGGTGCTGAAAAACACATGCTCTGGATTACATTAGCCTCTTCTGTGTTGCCTGGCTTTACTGTTGTGCCCTGACTATACTAACTGGAGGCCAGCTGGCTCTGGTCCAGGTCCTTCAGTCCTCTTCACTGTGAAG